>JAVHNF010055210.1:4147-19123 GCA_034783455.1 Micropsitta finschii
CCTCGCTTATAGCAGTGTGCTGCGATATTGCTGTTGTCTTCAGCCTCTCTTGCCGCACTGAGAAACACACTGGAGTTGGCCAAAGAAAGGATGTTTGTGTGGTTTGTTGTTGGGCTCATTTCACTCCTCTTGGCCAAGACTCAAGAATTTGCTGAGTAACTTCTCAGAGAATCTGTTCCAGCAACCCAACAGCAGTACGCTCCGTTTGCTTTTTCTAACATAAATAAATCTGAACATCTGCCAAAGAGGAAGGGGGGGAGGAAGCAAGGGAGAAGAGAAGTGATGGTGTGAGGAATGCCTTTTGGCAGAAGTGCTGGACCGAAGAAATGAGTGCGTGGACAAAGGAGCACTGAGAGCCACTGGGGCAGCAAGGCCAGTCCATCCCAGGGAGGATCAGCATCTCCGCTTCTATAGGCATACTGCAAAGGACGAGCTCTGGATTCCTTTCAAACCTTCCCATCAAGGTAAGGTTAAGCATTCCTATTAAAGCAAGTAAAAATTGCTACTTAAAGGGTACGAAAACATCCAGTAATTAATAACACTGTTAATATTGGCTGAGAATATGAATGCAAGTGAAGACACTGGGTATCTTTCTAACAGCCTGAGTTAAGCTTGTGATGAAGCTTAGTGACTACTTAAAGGTGACAGTTTGGTGTGGAATAACACAAATGGAGCTCAGTTTATGGCAGAGGTCTATTTCCAGAGGTTCTCAGTGCTAAGGGGACACGTTAGGATCAGTTCAGCTCCTTATTTTAGCTAATCCAGCACATGGGGAGCACATTTCTTTCCCGACATGCAGTGTAAGCTAAGGATTGAATTTAAAGAGTCTTCTGTCACTGAGCCCATGTCCCTGCTCATCCTCCTGGCACGCTGTGCTAGTGCATGTGTTTGCAGCATGCACCGAGGGAAGACCATTTGCTGCAGCTGCTTTTCCAGCATTCCAGTGCCTGCTGCCTCATTACAGGGATCATGCCTCTCCTGTGGGCTGCATATAAATAACTGGAAGATCAACTCTGTCTTGCCTGTCAGCGCTGTGAGGCATCATCCCCCGAAGGGAACAGCACAACGTGAATCCTCCTTCCATATGACAGGAAGGTTTGGAAGGATTAGATCTATAAATGCTCTGCTATTTCTACCTGAGGCGTCATGTATAGGAGATCAATGTCTTGTCTGAAAGCATGGTTTATCTATATATGTGACAGCAGAGCAGTGAGCGTTGCTCTTCTGCATAGGGGGTACTTAATCCTTTTCCCCATTAAAGGCACTCATAATTACTGATGGTTAATATGGATGTATCTCATCTGCAGAATTTACTCTGACAACCAGCTCTGTGCCTGCTTCTTTAAGTTACCACCACCAGCATTGATCCAGGCAACAAATCTCTGTTTTGCTTTGACCACGTCTTTTGAAGGGTGCTGCCAGGTCTGCTGGAGTAACACACCAAAACATGCTCGGGGCTGTCTGCTTCTCTCTTGTTTTCTATTAATATCCTCAGCAACAACAGCTCTCCCCACACGCTTCCAAGAATTTGTTCTCTCCTAGCTCCGAGTTGCCTTCAATCAGCGCTGTTTTCCTTGTGAGCTCAGCTCACACCACAGCCAGGAGTTGCTCAATGCTTCTTGGTGTGAAGCCTTCAGCACATTAAGACGACGTGCAGAAAGGTTTTGGTGATTTTAATTGACTATGTTGTCATTTCTTGCCTGTTAAGGCACCCAAGCCCATTTCAGGTCATGTGGAATGATCTTCCCTCTTTTATTTCACAAATAACTCCTCCAGTTTTACCATGCTACAGCACAAAAGTGTGAAATTCTGGTTGTAATCCGTGTCTGATCACTGTAAGGGTTGGGATGCTGAGGACGATGAGGTCCTGCCATGTTAGAAGCTGTGCTGCAGGGCTGGCTTGTGCTCAGCACATGAGGTCTGAGCTGCTCCTTGCAGCAAGACCAGAGGGAAAGCATCACTGTGCAGATGTGCATGTAAAAGCAGTCACTGCTTTTCTGGCTTTTCTTGCTTTTGAAAGTGATTTGAGACAAAAAAAAATCATGTTTGTAGGTTCAAAAATGAAGACTCTTCAGAGAAATATGAGTGTGCTCCAGCAGACTAGAGTTCTCTTGTGGAAAAATGTCCTGATGAAGTGGAGGATGAAGATGAAGAGCTTTCAGGTAAGCTGAAATAGAAAGACAGAAGTGAGTAGTCAGACACTGAAAGCAGCCAATCCCTGCCTGCCCTAAGTTAAAGTACTCTTGAAAAGCCTGGCTGGTTGTTACCTTGAGTTCCTTAACTGATATTTCTGTCTTTTATGTGATATATGAGAGCACAGATGGGTTCTTTGGGTAATTTACAGAGGTAACAAGCAGGATGCAAAACCATTTGTTAGTTAACACCTAAGGTACCTGTGTGACTTAGTGCTTCTTGTATTTTAATCCCAAATAGAATATGCTTTTGTACTGTTATATATTAAACCCTCTTCTCTGCTCTCCCCCTCTCCTAGGAGTTGCTGCTGTCTCTGCTCTTTCTGCCCCTGATTTTCTTGGTGTGCACGTTCATGGTAAACACCCGCTACCCCGAAGTGCCTTATGGCTACCTTGGGCAGTTGGATGATCCTGCCTACGACGCCACTGGGGTCACCATCGCTTATACACCCATCACCGTGACCACAAGGCAGATCATGAATAAAGTGGCCTTGAACTCAGTAATGATAGGTATGGTTGTCTTGCTAAACATGTGCCTTTGTCATTATTTAACCTATTGTACCGGTTTTGTGTTTTACTCGTTCTCCAATATCTTTGGTCAGGGGAGAAAATCCATCCCAAATTTTCCATTCTCATCAATACTTCTTCTCTAGTATTTAAATTGCTACTGAGTGCTTCAGAGCAGCAAAGCTGAACCTTTGCAATTATACACTATGTAGACTAATTCTATTAAGACACCTCAGTTTGTTCTATTGAGGTACATTTATCAACAGGTAAAGTACGAAGGATTTTAAAGTGCCACCCCATCCCATGAGGAGAACTGGGAAGGAGGAGTTGAAACGCTAAAAAAGCAGGATATACCCCCAGTGTCTGGACACTCATTTCCAGACCTATAAAATCTCATTGCAATTCTTTTCTTACACACCACAGGTATAATATTAGAAGCATTGGACAGTGAGAGAGCCCTGGAAGAAGCCTGGATTTCAAATAAAGAAATCATAGGGGTTGTATTTAAGGACAACTTCTCCTATCACCTCAGGTTTTCTGCTGAGAATGTGGCTATTCCAAATGACAACTTTGGAGACATAGGTAATACAAAATGAGGATGTATGGGTGGGTGATGGCCTGGCATGGACAGAATCGCTTTGTTGGAATAATCCTTATCTGTTCAGTGATTTAATAAGTCATTATTTGTTTGGTCAGGGGGACACCGTCCATTTACAGAGTCCCCACAGTGCACAATGCATCTTAGCATCAGCTTTTGTAGTGAAAACCATTTACCTTTCACTGCTCTTACCTGTGATTCTCTTCACCTCTCACCTTGCAGATAACTGCTATAATTTCTCATCGCAGTACTGTCACAGCCCGAGGTATTGGTACAAAGGCTTCCTGTCCCTGCAGGCCAGCATCGATGCTGCTATTATAGAGGTAAATGGGATTTATGACCCGATGTAGGTGTCCTTTTGTTTTAAGTGTCCTTTTGTTTTAAGCTTGGTATAGGAGAGACAAATTGTTCTGTGGCAATAGCAAAGTCAGAAAATTCTGCATAGAAATAATCTTTATAAATACTCAGCCACCTGAGTACTACTGGCAGTGCCTGTGGGAACTTGAATGCAATCAGTGGTTCCTGACTTTACTTTCTCTTAAAGGCTGGGAACCAAGTGTAATACCATTATTTGATTTAGGGAATTACTCAGATTCCAAGGAAAAAGCAGTTCTTGCAGAAGACTGGAGTCCTCTGCATATCTGCTGAATGATTTGCTTTCAAAGTAGGCATGTCTGTAATTTCTTGTCCTTCCTTTACAAATTGTTCCTCAAAAGTATACCCTGATAGGGGTCATTTCACCTGGCTGTGCATCTCCAGTTGTCCGGGCTGGTTTTGTACCTGGGAAGAGAAACAGGACAGTGGGGAAGGTGAATCATTTGTGTGTCTGGATCCTTACTTCTGGATGTGCTTGAAGGATTTATTTCTCCAATTTGACAAAGGAGGCAATCTAGCTGAGGTGCAGACACACAAATGAGTCAGATGAGCCCTTCCTTTTGGGTTTTATCACATTACTTTTTGATGTTTTCTATAGAGCTGCATTCAAAAGTACACCTAAAGATGGTGAATCAGAAGGTTCCTTATATAAATCCATTTCACTGTAGAAAATAAATGCTGAGATGCTGACCTTGAATTCCTTTAGGTGGTAGCAAATCATTCTGTTTGGGAAGAAATGAAATCAATTGCTGGTGTCCGTATGAAGTCCCGAAGCGTCATCCCCTCCATCACTATAGACTACAGTTACTTCATGATTACTGTAGTGATGTGTTTCTCCCCATTCATGTATTTCTTGTCAATGAATGTTGCAAGAGAAAAGAAGCAGCTCAAAGCATTGATGAAGACAATGGGGCTGCGGGACATTGCATTTTGGTGAGTTCTTTTTTAACTAAGGTGTGTTTGCCAGAAATCAGTATACTCCTGGGCATATATTGACTGCTCAAGAGCAGTCAGTAGGTTAAATGAGTTCATAAGTTTTCTCCAGTACTCTAAGGACAAACCAGAAGTGTTGAGCATGGCAGCGGTGTGTTCTTCTTCCTTGGTGTTTCCTCCTCAGGTGGATGGTGCTATCTGTTCTGCCTAGAATGCCAATGAATTGACCCTGGGAAATAATTCATATCTTAATGTAAAATGGTTCTGGCATGCAGATTAAGTTTCAACAGCAGTTCTTATTTAAATGAAAGTGTCATGCTCCCTTTCATCCTCAGGCTGTCCTGGAGTCTGCTGTATGCTGTTTACGTGTTGGTCTTCTCCTGCCTGCTGACAGCTGTTGTGATGGAGGACTCTTTCTACCTCAGCAGCTTCCCTGCGGTCCTACTGCTGTTTTTCCTCTATGGCCTAGCATGTGTAAGTTGGGTTTTACAGCCACGTTTTCTCACTAGGTGATTTATTACACTGTTGATGAGCCTTCTGCACAGTGCTCAGTACTGTATCCTTTGTATGGTTATACTGATTGAAACAGCTGCGTGGATTCTCTGACTCAGCAGCAGTGATTTGAATCGCAGCCTGAAGGTCTGACAGGCAGTAGGTTGGCTACCAAAGACCTGAGTTGAAAGTCAGATCAATCCACTAAGAAGGATTTTAGTGTATTTTATAGTACATGGACTCGGCTCAGGAGCAATCTCTTTGCCTGCCAAATGGAGGCGCTACTGTTAAAGAGATTTATTTTCTTCCGTGATTGAAGGAAACTTCTGTTCTTACAGATCCACCTGGTTTTCATGCTCTGCTCCCTATTAAGGGCCTCCAAACTCACTGGTTTCATGGTGTTCCTCATCACCCTCCTCTTCGGATGCCTGAGCCTTGTGGTGCTGATAGAAAACCTTCCAGAACCATTGAAATGGTTTCTTGGTCTCTTCTGTCCTTTTGCATTTAACGCTGGCATTGCAAAGGTATGGCACATCATCTCTGCAGCTGAACCTTCCCGATAGTTTGCTGTCCTGGGCAAACAGTGAGGACAAGAGTATATTTTATCACAGGCAGAGGCCATAAAGGACCCTGCTGTGCTTTGCTGATAGAAAAAGGCATGGAAAGTCATGGTCCTCATTGCAAAAAGACCAGTTTCTCCACATCTGTAAAATCTTTACGTACTCTTCTTTCATACCTATGAGAGCTGAGCTGGTGTTGGGCAGCAAAGAGGGGCTCCAATGCCCCTATCCCATTCCCCTATTTAAGAGCCCATGAATGCAAAGAGAACCACAGCCCTCCTCACAGTCTGTCATTGTGCACTTCAGTAGCACCCACATGAACCCGAGGAAGCCGCAGCGAGCCCATCGCCGCACACAACAGCACCATTATCCTCTGGGGCTGGACCCCAGGCAGATGGGAGTTGACCTGGGGACATCAGCTCTTCTCAACCCGGTCATTCCCCTCTTGCTGCAGCGACTCTTCCTGGCAACAGAGACACTGCAAACACAGCTCCAGTTTTCTGCAGCAGCCGTCCTGCCTCCATCCCCATTTTGGTTAATTCTGTGCAGTTCCCCAGTTTTCCATAAGCCCATATCGCCATAGCTCTGAGCAATGCTTGCTAGCTCCAGTTATTTAATATTTGATTTCCTGATACATATGTCTATATATTTTTATACATATTTATATATATATTAAAAAATCTGCCTGGGAGAGGAGCTTCTGCACCAACAGAAAAGAAACTGAGTTTACTGCTAATTTACCATATGGATAAATCAATCACTATGTAAAATTGTACCGTCTTTGTCATGACTCTGTCACATCAAGGCTCCCAGTATCATGTTTCTTGAATGATTTTCTGTAACATTGTGATCTCTGCTTTTGGATTGTTCTGGAAAATTCTAAATGAAACCATAAGATCTCTTCATGGAGCAAATGCATTTCCTTTCCTCCCTAGATAGAAAGGAAGGAGAATTGGTCAGTACTGCACATGATGTCTGCGTTAACAAAGTCACCCATGGTTTGATGGCATCTGCATAGTTTTCCAGCCTGCAAATTATCCTTCTTTGTCCTTTATTTCAGGTTTTCCATTTAGAAAAATATGGAATGGGTTTCTCTTTTTCTAACCTAATGGAGGATTCATACTTTTTGTTTTCGACTTACATTATGCTGGTCTTTGACTCAGTCTTGTACATGCTATTAGCTATGTACTTCGACAAAGTTCTCCTAGGTAGGTATAATTTATACTTCTGATTATACTCTCTCATTTTATACCTTCGATTTCTATGGATTGCCTGTAATAGCTTGTCAAGGAAATGAGGGCCTGCTCCATTCTTAGAATAGGTTTTGGACTAAAAATCTATATTATGTTACTGAGCGACTTTTCAGCCCCTGGCACGCACACTCTTAAGTCCCAGATCAAAGATGACAAAGTACTTAACGGTTTTTCTTTCTCTCATATTGCTGTTGAGCTGTTTATGAGAAAACACAGTGCAATATTATGTTAATTAATTAAGTAAATGCTGAATCCACTAGGTATAGCCCTGAAGCCAACCTTCTTGTCTCTCCTAACCCCATCTCCAAACCTCTCTTTTTAAACCCCTCAAAGTACCAGTTTTTAGGCAGCCAGGTTCTTATTAGACCTTCCTATAGGTTTAGTCGAGGATGGTGTTTTGGTTGTGGCTTTGGTTAATGACAGATCATCTTCTCTGCTTTCCTGTCAGGCAAATACAGCATCCCAGACCCCCCTTTTTTCTGCCTGAAGCCCTCATACTGGGTGCGGAGCAGGAGAGGCTCCAGCAGGGAGATGCCCAGAACTCCAGTGAACCCTGAAGGGCTCCTCAGTGATGATGTAGAGCCAGTGCCCCCTGAATTCATGGGGAAAGAGGCCATCAGGTAAAGAGAGGAGTTGCTGTTCATGCTTTTTCAGTTGGGTTTAATGCTCCCACCACTTCCACCATCAGCTTTGTTTTGATTTATCTGGGCAGTTTTTGTGTTCATGAGGCTCTTGCAAAACACTTGGTTTCACAGAGAAATATTAGAGATGGAATGCAGATGAGATGAATAGATAATTCAGGCTGAGCACTAATAGTGAAATTCGGGTAAATTCAGTTTTAAAAATAGCAGGGTTTTTTGGTGTAGACTTGGTTAAACATCCATTAGGAGCCTTGTCTTTGCAAGGCTGGGTGCTCCAGTACTGTGTGCCAGGTAGAGATGTTCACACCTGTATACAGAGCATACCAAACCAAACCATAATATCCTACTTACCTCCCTTTTAGACTCAGCAATATTAAAAAAGCCTATAAGAAGAAGGACAAGAAGACAGAAGCTTTAAGAGGTAAGAAAGCCGTGATCCTGATTCCTGTTAATGGTGAGTTGTGCAAACATTTCAATCAAAGAAATACAACACCTGCATTGCTTAAAAATTTATGTCAAATATGGATGTGATTGATCACTATTTTGTTCAGGTTTTACTGATTTAATATATTTAATAAGACTAAAGGGAACAAAGATTTTTTTCTATTGTATTTCTGTCTTTTCTGCTAAATACAGAGCAATTTCTTATGTCTTTAGTTAAAGGTTTGCAGAACTTTGCCCCACATCGCTTAATGCACTTTTCTCTAATTATTGCCACCTAGTCCTTATATTCCTGAACTTGTCCTACCTTCAACGATGAGTAGAGCCAAGTCAAACCTTATTTGTACCCAAACTTGATGTCGTTCTCATTCTAGGTTTGTCTCTAAATGTTTATGAGGGTCAGATCACTGCCTTACTTGGCCACAGTGGGGCTGGAAAGACGACACTGTTAAACATACTCAGTGGGCTCACTTTCCCTTCCGAAGGTAAGATGGCAAGTAGTGGGCTTAATTCAAAAGCTGTAAAGACCAGTTCATTCCACCTCACCACTTTTATTCCTATAAACAGGCTCTGCAACCATCTACAGTTACAAACTCTCTGAAATAGGAGATAGGGAAGAGATTCGAGAGATGATTGGCGTCTGCCCCCAGTTCAATGTACAGTTTGGTGTCTTAACAGTGAAAGAAAACTTGAAAACCTATGCAGAAATCAAAGGCATCAGGTCCAAAGAGGTAGAGCGAGAGGTAAGTGTGTGTCCTGTGAGCACACCAGTGGAATGCACCATGTTTCAGCAAAGGCTCCTTTGGGAGGCTCAAAGGCTCCTCCTGGTTGTGTCTTCTGAAAACCAAAGCTGGTTTTGACCATCAACCAGGTTAGTAGACAAGCCTGTGGGCTTGATGCAACCACAGCAATGCATCTGCTCAACCCAAGGAGATGAGGGAATTACCTCTTGCTGGTAATGATAGACCTTGGTCCATGCTCTTAGAAACTGCACCTTCAATCCCAGCCAGATCTCCTTCAAGACTAGTAAAGAATGGAAATACACTTGCTGCTGAGAATGGACATCCTTGTGCTGTTCTAGGTGCAGAACATTTTGGAACTGCTGGATATCAGTAACATCCAAGACACTCAAGCGGAGAAACTCAGTGGTGGGCAGAAACGGAAGTTATCCATTGGAATAGCCATGCTTGGGAACCCTCAGGTAAAGCAGCAGGCATGGCACTGTAACATAGGGAATGATTAGGTTCAACGTAAGTAAAACATTGTCATGTACTTGGCTACAAGTTCTTGCATAATTTCAGGCATCTTTAAAGTTCTACTAATTATTAACATTAATAAATGTCATTATATCACTGATCCATCTTGCTAGTCTAATTTTAAAGCACACAGACAGTTCCCTGACCTCAGCTCCCAGAATAGGTGCCTTTGCACAAAAGGTGGCCTGGGTCTCTAGCCTTCAGGACATGAGGTTTTCAGAACACCAAACCCAAAAGACATGCAGTAACTCTGGCATGAGGAATGTCTGATTTCATCTGTTCTGCAGGTTTTGCTTCTGGATGAGCCAACGGCTGGGTTGGATCCTCTTTCCAGGCACAAGGTGTGGAGCCTCCTCAAGGAGCGCAGAGCTGGACGAGTGATCCTGTTCAGTACCCAGTTCATGGATGAGGCTGATATCCTCGCAGGCAAGCACTGGCTCAGCCTGCAGCATCTCTGCAGAGCAACCTGGAGCAGAAGGCTCATATGAGGTTCAATTACAAAACCAGTTTTGAGCCACAGCTCTACAGTGTAAATTCCTTTGGCTTATTCTTCCTCTAGACCGCAAGGCTTTCATCTCACAAGGAAAGCTGAAGTGTGTCGGTTCTTCTCTGTTCTTGAAGAAGAAATGGGGGATTTGCTACCATTTAAGGTATCCACTTCAGCCCCAGCAATGGGCATCTGGGAATATGCATGTACAGAATGCATGTCAAAATGAGTGTCAGGGGAAAACCATATTGCAGATGTCATCAAACCAAGAAAATGAACTTGATTAATACAGTTAAATAAACTGAAGCAGGAATTCACTCCTGAGTAAGGAATGAATGAAATACACTGGAGCTTTCTTTGTATGCATCCAAGCAAACCCAGTGGTGGTGGTTGGTTGAGTTTGGGTTCAGGTTTGGGTTTGGGGGATTTGTGTTTGGGTTTGTTGGGCTTGTTTGGTTGCTAGGGTTGGTTTGTTGTTGTTTCAAGACTAAGCATCTCTCTTTTTATGACTGAACAGGATCCATGTCAATGAGTCCTGTGACTTAAAGAGCGTGACATCTCTGGTTAAACGGTACATCCCCAATGTCATATTCTCAGGACACAGTCAATATGAGCTGAGATATAAACTGCCATTAGAAAACATGAACAAATTCCCAGGTAATGTATATTAAAATAATTCAGAATTGTCCATAGGGGAAAAAAATCATCACAAATGTGGGGAAAGAGAAATGAAGAGATTTTTCTATAGGAGTCACATAAGGAATTAGAACTGTTGCATTATGGTTTTCCCCTACAATTTTAGCACAGAATCATAGAATATAGAATCACAGAATGGTTTGGGTTGGAAAAGACCTTAAGCTCATCCAGTTCCAACCCCCCTGCCATGGGCAGGGATGCCTCACACTCTAGACCACGTCACCCAAGGCTCTGTCCAGCCTGGCCTTGAACATTGCCAGGGATGGAGCTTATATGTGCTTATATTTGCAACCTTGGAGGCACTCGTATTATCTCTGCCCTACAGGTCTGTTCAGTGTCCTCGACAGCTCCTCTGACCAGGGAATTATCAATTACGGAGTTAGCATGACAACCCTGGAGGATGTCTTCCTAAGGCTGGAGGAAAAAGCCGCAGTGGATCAAGAAGGTACAATTGTGGCTGCAAACGCACACCCCGCAGCCAAAGGGAACGGCTACTTTGCAATAACCCCTGGCCATGCCTCCAACAGCTGGTTACTAGTCTTAGTCTTTCACACATTACAACATAGAAGCTGGTCTTAGACATAAATGTGCATGTGGAAAACTCTCTGCAGATGAGCATGTCCTCGGGGAAGTGTGTGCGGAAGTGGGATCACGGTGCCCTGATGAGATGGAGCCGGGCTCCCTGCTGCTCTCGGACTCTGGGAAGGCAGCAGTGGTCGGCTTGGCTCTCTGGAGGCAGCAAGTCTCTGCCATGGCATGGGTGCACTTCTTCAAGCTGAAGAGCTCAGTGAAAAACCTGCGGTCCATGTAAGTACCAACGTGGTTCTCTCTTGCAGATCTGAACAATCACAGCAGGCTGTTTCAATGAGCATTTAGATTAGTTGATATCAGGTCTTAGCAATGAACGATCTTGGTAATCTGCGCTCAGAGGAGGGAAAAGCTTCTTCTATTCCAGTGCCAGTAATACAAAATTTCCCTTTTGTGCATTTTCCTTTCTGCACTGAGTAATTTTTGCAACAGAAACCCAATTTCTTTCTGAAGAAAAGAATCATTTAGAAACACTTTCATTTCAGATGGAGGGGGAAGTTTCAAAATAAACCAGTGTGTACAGAGAGAGGGAAAAATGCTACTATCAGGCTTCCTCTTTTAACTTTAAATTCTCTCACATTGCCAATGTTGAACTATTTTGGCCCCATTGATCTTCGAGCTGGTATTTCCTGCTGGGGCACAAGAAACCGACGGGAGATGCTGATTTATGCATCTTTAAGGAATCTGAAAAGCACTTTATGGCTCTAAATTTTGAGCATTGCAGATCTGAGGTTTTCTCCCTGATGCATTTTGAGGTTGTTTGTGAATGATCAAATTTGAGACTTCTGAAAATTGCCAAATATCCTTAACAGAAGGAGCATTGGGTAACCTGAATACAGTTTAACCATTCCCGATAGACAACTGCATTCTACTGATGGTCTGTTTTCAGAGTGTTTATCCATCTCTCTCTTTAGTTTGCTGCTCTATGTGGTTTTCCTGCTTCCTGTGGTTTTGCGACTGTCCCTGCTTGCTGCCTGGCAGAGCGTGAATGCTTGGGAGCTCTCATCTGCACGGTACTTCTTGCCCCGGGGGAAGAGGGCTTGGTCAGAGACAACAACCAGTCTCCTGGTCCACAACAACACGGGTGAGGGCAACGAGCCTTTCCTCAACCTTTCCTGTGCTGGGGCTGCTTGGTGTTGCAAAGGAAAATAGTGAAAGAGGAGATGGTTGTAGAACGTAGGGGATCTAAGGCAGGATGGAGGGTTTTGTGATGGAGAAGCATGGGAATAGTCATTATTAAAGGGTTGTGAAGGAAACCCACTGGATAAGATCCTGATGCAATGATGTGAAAAGGGATATCACAGCAGATGAGATTAGAAGGAACCCAGTTCTTTCTCTGCTCCAAATCCAGACCAAACAGTCTCTGCATTTTCAGAGCATGGGATTCTCAAACCACGCTCTAGTAAAGGCTCACTAATGTTGAGTCAAATTAATGATCCATTTCCAGTTTTACCTTCAATGTTCCTATGAGTGGATACTATTTAACATTATTTGTCCAGAGTATGAGACTGTTGGCTTCATCAGACCATCACAAAGGAGGATACATTTGGTAGCAGTTCAGGAAAGGCAGGGGAAAGAATGACAATGCAAAAAATGCAGTCAATGAAATCCATTAACTTCGCAAGAATTAATGTGCAATGATCCACCATGTGTGTGCTGTCTGATATCCACGGTTATTAGACTTCCTCAGGTTCTGTTTGGTGGTCATGGATTTGAAGAAAAACCCCAAACTATCAAAGACTCTCCTGTTGTGCAGTATTATGATTCCTCTACTTTCGGCTTTCACATCAGGCACAGCCATTGAAGACTTCATCCACATGCTCGAGAGTCAAGATCTCACAGTGGAAATAACAAGTGAGGAAAACACCACAGAGGAGCTAAAACACAATGGGGCTATAAAGGTGTCTCGTAAAGGTCAGGTGAGGAATTTTGTTCTCCTTCTCCTGTTTCTCCCTGACAACTGAATAATTTAGCATGATGCATCCATCTGGTCTACCTGTGGGATGGTCCTGTTGAATAAGGCCCATGGGTTGAAAGATGTGAAAGTGTTTTAACCAGTAAACTACATGATAGAGAAGACCTTATCTCCTTCATCCTCCACCTCCAACTTCACATTTTTTGTAGCACAGACTTCTAATAACTTATAATCTGGTTTTTTAGCAAACAAAACATAAGCAAAATTATTCCAGGCCTGGATTCTCCTGGTGTGCTCCTTTTCTACTGCAGATGAGAAAAGCCAAGAGTTTTCATCTTGTTTTCTTGCTCTTTCAAGAGCTACAGGTTTACCGTGTTATGCCACATGGAGGCTGTCAACTGCTTCCCGGTGCTTGTGAATGTCATTAGCAATGCTCTGCTGGAAGCCTTCAATTCCACCGTGCACATTCGCATCTGGAGCCATCCGTTTTTATCTGTAAGTGCCAGAGCCAGAAGGTGTCAGAAAATAGTCCTTAAATCTGATTAAGGTCTCAGTAACTCATCAGATTTAAAAGGGAAGCCTGTGGTCTGTATGTGCCTGTAAACCCACCTTCCTCAATGCTCACTCTGCAACATTTGACTTCAGGAAAACTAAAGGATGGGAGGGCTTCTTCAGGAGGGTTTCTTCAGGAGGTTCCTTATTCTCCACTTTGCAGGGCTGTGGTTTGAGGAAAACCATCCTCCCAACAGTATTTGCTTTCAAATCTCACTTTCTCTTCACCCTGTCCTGTATTTCATGAGAAATGCAGTAAAACAAGTTATTGCATCTTGCCTTTTACATGGCATATGTTTTACACAATGCTTTGTTCTTCTTTTTTCAGGTAGACGACCCACTATTCTGGGATTTTTTTGTTACTTTTTACCTCTTTTATATGCTGTTGTTATTCCCTGGTTTTCCTCCTCACTTTGCAATGGGCTATATGCAGGATTACAAGGTAAACAGAGGCAGATTTGGGGTGCACAGAAGGGATTACAACTGCATTGACACAAGGAAGTTTGAGTATGATGCCATGAGCAGCTTTGCAGCCAACAACAGACTCCTCTTTCCATTGTGTCTTCCCAGGTGGGAGCTCGTGCCCAGCTGACGGTCTCAGGGCTCTTTCCCTCAGCATACTGGTGTGGCCAGGCACTGGTGGACATCCCACTGTGCTGGCTCCTTCTCTTCTCGATGTTCGGGCTCCAGGTTGCATTGAGCACCAAAAGTTCCTGGCACATGGATGCCCTCTTCCTGCTGGTACATCCCATTCTGGTGACTGCTGGTTCACTAGGGGAAGGATTGAGGTAGTATTATGAGCACACATAGGGATACAGGAGACACCTCTGTGTCCCCAGGTGCTTACTGACCTTCTCCTTGTTTCACCTCCTGTCGTTTGGGTTTTCCCAGCTGGAAATAAAAGGCAATAAATCTTGCCTTTAATATACTCCTTTACACTTGGCAGTGGAATTGTGGTCATTTATGAACGCCTCAATCTTAATGTATGATCGTTTAAACTGAACCACATTGCTATATATAGGTTCCTGGTTGTTTAGATGACTCCAGTTTCTAATGAAAGCTCTTTCTGTAGATCACAGGCGCTCTTACCTATGGAATTTCTATTGTTCTCTTCACTTATGTGATCTCCTTCATCTTTCGCAGAGGATGGAACTGTGATTTTTGGTCTTTTATCATGATCGCGGTAAGCATATGGCTAGAAAATGTGGTGTAGGGTTTACAGAAATGTATTTTGAGATCGTAAGGATAAACTCTATGTCAAAACACCAAGTACACATGAAGGACATAAATATGATCATGTGTTTTATAGCAGTCACTTCTGTATTAAATTCCTGACGCCATGTTCTGTTCCTGCAATCCTACTGTGGCACAGGGAAATGCTTGGATATACCCTGCTCTGGTGCAGGAATGAAGGCAAAAAAAGTTATTTATTGCTCTGTTCAACACTTTGCATCCAGGAGATGAGCCATCCATGAGACATGAGCCATTAG
>JAVHNF010055221.1:28244-42812 GCA_034783455.1 Micropsitta finschii
TGTGTGAACAGATCAGAAAGGCAGCAGAGCTTTTGCATCTGTGTCAGGGCAAACGAAAGCTGGCAGTCAGGTGGCTCTCCTTCTCACAAAAGGAACAAGTCAGAGTAAGGTAATTACTGTTTAATATTTCCAGCAGGATGTTTGAAGGGAGCTTTTAATTATCCTGCCAACATCTATTCAAATAAACACGAGGGATTTAGAACATTTTTTGGAGTTTCAGGGTTAAAAGGAATACCAAACATTCTGGGGCACTAAACCTCTTAGATCTCCTCTGTAATGTGGCATAGTAACATGTTTCTATTGACATTTTGCCTTTTACATTAAATGATGCCTGCCCTACAGAACACAGCAGTGATATATTCTGCTAAAGCAGGCTGCCTCATCTTTCACCTTCCTAAATTCTGTCTTGAAGCTTTCCTGAATAAGTAATATTTTCAGCAGAGCACACTAGGACAATAGCTGAGTGCATCTTTTTTGTTTTCAGCTAATGGTCTTTTAAACCAAAGCTATTGTTGAGAAATATTCTGGGCATTTTTCTCTTGGGTTAAATCATACTGCAAAATACCATGGTACTGAATTTGCCAACTAAAAACAGCTATATGAACACTTACTGAAAAATTTTATTACTTGTCTCCCTTACTCATGTAATCATGCACAAACATATACATATGTATAGAGAGTTTAATTTTGTCTAATAAAGAAAAAAAGAAAACATAGTGAATCTGTTACTGACATTGCTCTATCTGCCCATATCTCATATGCTTTGGTTTTCATTTTTCATAAAGCCTTTTTCTGTTGCATTAAATGTCAAATCTTCAGGGTTCAGTAGGTTATCCAACAAGGAAAATATTACACAAGCTGGTCAGGGTTTCCCACTTAAATCAGCTGAAATATTCTGCAGAAGTTCTCTCATGAAATAATATCATCTTAAACCTAAAATGCAATCATAATTACCACCCCGGGAGCACAATGTGGGTGAATGAGCTCTGCAAGAAGATATTGTTTAGAATAGAGTTGTGAGTCTGAGAGACAAAAGCAAAAGAAGGCAGTGGAGAAAAAGGGTGTAAAGAAAGACTGAGTGAGTAGGCACTGAGGAAAGCAGTCTGAGAGGTGCTTGGAAAAGAGAACTAACTTCTTCTAAGGAGTGGGGAGCAGTGACTGAGGATATGATTTGTTGGGGATTGATTTTATTTTTGTACCTGAAAACAAAAGAAATATTTGACGTATAGCTTTAATTTATTTTCATAACTGCAACAACTATCAGAACTCCAGGTTTTGTTTTGTTTTGTTTTGTTTTGTTTTGTTTTTTAACTACTCAGACCAAAAAAATTACCAAAATTATCTTTATTATTATTAAAAGGATTTAGGAAGAACAGTAATCTAGGCCCTAATGATGAAAATCAGTGTATCAAAACTTGGTGTGATCTTCCCCTACTCCCAATAATCTAAGCACAAACTCATTTAGCATTAGTCTTTTTCATTAGTAATGCACATAAAAACACAAACACATCACAATGTCTAAATTAAAAAAATAAAACCTAGAAACTGACAGGATTAATGTCATTAATCTCAGACATCAGTTTGGACTCTAAATTGCCAGGTCTTTTCATGATGAGAAAATGACTTTACAAATTAGGCACATCCAGAGGGACCTCGTCTAATAGTTAATAGAGATCTAAAAGAAAAATCCACTCCTCCAGAAATTAAATTAAGATAAAATTTGAGAGGATGGTTGATCTCAATGGGAGAGTAAAAAAAAGGGGAAAGAAGTGCAGAACAGTGAAGGCCAGAAAAAGAAGTGGAAATGAGACAATTCTAGTGTCTTCTGATATTGTGGAGTCTTCTCAGTATGTAAGGAAATAGAACGTGGAGCTATGTATAAACCCTTCCTGAACTCTCTGGCAGTAAGGTAAGTATTAAGGAACCTTTTTCTAATGACTGAGTAGCCTCAAGGTGCCTTAAGGTTGTTCATTATAGTTCCATAAACAACAGATGAGAAAAATAAAGGGTGACCAGGGAAAAACACATTAAAGGAACTGCAAAACGGTGGAGACTTCTGTAAGATTACATTAGATGTGAGTTCAAATCTGGGTACTCATTTAAATGCTCCTCTGAATTTTGTACATTTTTGCCTAGGTATGTATTTTCAGATGTTACTGGTGTTCTTGTGAGCTTTCTGTGTAGTTTTACCTATGTAGGATATATGATTTTTTTTTTTATTGTGGAAAGTCATTGTAGGATTTGCATTAATTTAAAACAATTACAAGTAAAAGAGGCTTATTATGAAGTGAAATGGAAGTTCTTGTAAGACAAGGGTTCATTTATGCAGTATCCTTGAAACCCCCATTATACATGGGTTCATAGGAACCATATGTTTGAAATCATATGCATTTTCTCCTTTGGAAAAGGTATTTCTAACACCTTTCTAACCCTTCTGTTACTGAGATACCACAGTGTTGAAACTGAGGACACAGTCTGTAATTTTATTTTTTTGTTGCTGTGCTCTTTGAATGTTGCATGTGGTTTGAGTTTTAAAGCTTATTTCCTTTTGGTCTAATGAGCCTCTGAAAGTGATTAAATAGAAGAAAGGCAGATTAAGCCAATGACATTTTATCAGAGGAAGCAGTATTGAATCTAGTGTCTGAAAAAGTTTTTGTGGGTTCCCAAGATTTCTCACAATAAAATACTTTCTTATGTCTAGAGTAGTAATCAGAAATTCAAAGCATTAAATATTTGTTAGTCAGAGTTAAGAAAAAATCCAGCAGTGATCAGAAAAAATGTTCTTATGTGCTATACTCAGTTATTTTTTGTATGTCTGACACTACATTCTAGCTGTCTGCTTCTGCTTTTATGCTAAACCTCCAAGCATATGGAAATTCTACCCAAATCAAAACCTCACCTATTTTTTCAAAGTATTAAAAATAAATGGATCAAATTTACTCAGGATAAGTTAGCATTAGATTAAAATCAGTTCACAATCAATTCCCATTTTATGAAAATGTGAAGCTGTAATAGGTGGACCACAACTTTTTTAGTAAATCACTTTGCCTTTCTAAGTGCTGTGGGTGCCACATACATCTTGGTAGGGAAATAGTGGTTACTGGATCTACATGGGATATTACTAAGATGAAGGATAACAGTGCTTTTATTGTAGTTTTGTACAGATGCCTTGATCCCTCACCAGAGTCCCTGTGCAAGGCACTTCATGTGCCTCTGTCAGTAGAAGAGTCTGGCTCAAAGGAAGAGCTCCAGATAGGCTGTAGAAGTGAAGGACAGTGCAGTGGCATTTACCAGAACAATAAGCAGACTCCTTTGCAACCAACTGTCTACCCCCGGAAAGATTCAAACTTATGTTTATGTCATAGAGTTATGTCCATTGTGTTATTGTTGTTCTTTATTAGGTTTATAGTAAAGCCTGCAGTGCCCTAAAACAGCGGTGATCAAAATTCTGAGAAATGTAGGCAGCAAGTAAACTAGATAAACAAATGTCTGACATTTCAAACAGTTTTCTTTCCCCTCTACATCAGCTTTAAATCTAACCTCTTGGAATAAACAAGTGAGCTTCAAAGACTGTTCACAAGAACCTCTTTGGTGTCTCTTAGTGGGCTGTGTATCTAAGTAACAGCTGTCTGAATTGGGAAACTATGCACTCCTCAGATCTTTGCCTGGGAGAAAGGTGCATAGCTATACCATCCTTGGGGTTGCTGGAGACCACCAAGTCCTTGTTAAGAAACTGGGAATAATGTTAATTTCATTTATCTTTGCTGTCTAAAAGATAGACATTTGGTTTAAGAGGTCATTTGGAAATTTTCAGTAGGGAAATTTGGAAATTTTCTTTAGTGGAAGCTTCACCCTATTTTAAGATAGCTTGTCTAAAAGACAAGGCCTAAACTGCCTTTTAGACACCACTTTCTCTCTCAAATACCTGTGCAGGCTACATTTCAATAATCTGTACCTTACGTGCCAAAAATTAAGCACTATTAATCTCTCCCTTGCTCATTATATATATCCTGGTCAATCATACTGGATCTGCCATTACATGACACTATACACAAACACATAAAAATATTATCTGAAACAAAAGAGAAACAAACCGCCGCAGAGGTGTATCACCCAGTTCCTCAGCTACAACTCATGTTTTCCGTTTTCTTATCAAAGACATTCATAATGTCTAAACTTTTATCCTTGCTAAAAATAAACTTGAAACTTTTCTCTAAAAATAAATCCATTATCTCTAAATGTAGTAAACTAAATCTTTCTTGATTCCTGTTCTGAATTTGTTTGAGGAGAAAAGTTAGGGGGTATTATTGCTTCTTTATTTTAAAATCATCTGATCATAATAGAATTAATAAATATGGTGCCTTTTCCTCCTCTCAAACAGAAATTTAACTGTATAATTGTAACCAATAAAATATATTGCCCTTAGCTGAATTCCCTCCTTCATACTAAGATACGTGATAGATTACCTCTCTAGGTTTTGTCCGCAAGTTTTAGTAAGACACCGATTTTTTTCATCAGCATTTCTCTGTTAACACATAAAAATGTGGACAGTAATGTGCTAGTAATGAAAGCTCTGTGCTGCTGTTAACAAAACTGTCCTAATGCATTAACATATGGCTTTATTATCCACACTAATTTTCAAGCTGTAATTCTTTCCCTTGCTAGATTAATTCTTTTAGCAGCTACTTCTCTGGGTACAGTAAGAAAGAAAGAACAAACCTGAATGAAAAGTTGCCTCTAGATAGATGAAATGTGAAAAAGGAAAACCAAAACCAAAACCAAAACCAAACCAACAAACCAAAAAAAACAACAAACCAAACCAAAAACCAAACTGAACATTAAACCAACAGTGATTTGGTAAAACTACATCAAGTGAATGTTTGTATGACAAGATGGTATGAATATAGATGATGAGATTTAGATGTGTGCCAAAGACAACCATAAAAACTTTCGCAGCTAAATATCAGAGTGAATAAGTCAATAGTTAATGTCAGTGACTCAAAACAAACTGACTACATTTTATGTTTTACCTGTGCCACTTTAAGCATTGATTAGATAACATTTTGCAAGCAGTAAAAGGCAATCATTCATTTATGCAATATGTAAGCAGCCTAAGCAACTTATAGCCATAAAGAATATTTGGAGTCCAGACTGAAGAAAGGGTTAAATTGTTCAGAAAATTCAGTAATTGCTAAGGATTATTAATGGACTTAGAATTCTGGCAAGGTTGCAAGCCCTAAAGATTATACAAGAAACTAAAAGCCACTTTCTAAGTATTGGAAAGAAGAAGAAAGTTTTGTAAACAAATTGTTCAATAATTGCTGTTGGAAAAATTTTTGGGCCTTCCTCTGAGGCAGCTGGTTATGTTACTTTTATATGAAGGACAAATCAGGATAACCAAGATAAACTATTGGTCCACCAGAATTGAGTGCTTCTCTGGTGGCGATTCCACAGAGGACAAAGCTGGTAAGTCTGTGGTACAATTTCTAGCCTGTTGTTTGAGTTGTGCTTCCATGAATATGAAACAGCAAACCCATTCTGGTTTGTGATTATACACATGGCCTTAGGAACCAGGGATAAAATGTGGGCCTGGATATGCTGAAGTCAGTGGGGTAACATTCATTGCTTCTACTTCTGATATCATATGTGGTATTAATAATTGTTTACACCTGTTAGTATGGATACACATGGATATCCAAAACAGTCTTTCACAATAGCTATCTTAACAGTCAAAAACCTGTAAAGTTTCATGCCTGTGTTATTTTCTCTACAGAAATACAATTCCCTCCAGATAGCTTCTAGGAGTTTATTCACCCTTTCCTCCCCCTTCCACTTGCAATAGAAGACAAATTGCCCAAATATCTCCTGATCACATTCCACATACTTCTGTCAGCAGCAAAAGTAGAATTTAACAGAAAGCCCGGATACCAAGGGTGGCCAAATCCGCCACTTCCAGGATCCAGGGATGATGGAAAAGAACCCCCTGCTTGTCCTCCAGGATGACCTTCCATCTGAGCTGTCGGGTTATCACAGATCCATCTGTAAACAAAGGATAGCAGGTTCCCTGGGCAGTGTCAGGATCACACTCAGTGTGACACTGTGTTTGGATGTTCAAAGAATCCCTCTCTCCTTTCTTTCTTTTCCAGGCTTAATAAAGGATCTGCTAAAACCTATGTACCCTGATAAGATGACAAGACAGTCTTTTAGTGTTATTGATTGTACACAAGAGGTGGAATGATGAATTATTTCCTATAATGCACCCTGAGTGGATTTCATCTTTTTGAGAGATGTTCTTGAAATCCTTATATGAATTCAGTTCTTAAACTTCCTGCTAGAAAGAAAAGAGTCTTCATTACATCAAAGGGCTGGGGTAAGACAAACATCTTCTACCTGATAACAAAGGGAGAAAACTTTCAGAGCACATGATCGGAGAGGAAAAAAGATGTATAGCATACAAAATAAACTGTGGATTGTTATCATGAGAATGCTCTCAAAATGAACCAAGAGTACAAACTGTGTGCTTCTGAAGTTGCTCTATGTGTAATAAACTTCAGCCTTTTACCACCTTCCTTTACAAATGGTGGCACATCTGGTTGGCTGCAACTTTTTTTAATTAGCAAAATAAGTTCCACTAGCAGACCACAAACATTAATATCAATAATATGCAGTCATGTGCAGTACTGAATACTGTCATAGTCAATCTTAGCAAACTGACTCAGAAACCTAGTCCGTTATGGAGACTTGCCTCATAAGGTTCCTGAGGAATAGTATCTTCTATATTTATTCCTTGTGAGTTAAACTGAGTTTAAGCCTAGAACTTAAATAGCAGTTTTTTCAATAAAGCAATTGAGAAAAGAATCCAAAAAGAGTGGAATCATTCTCTGGGCCTCAATTATAACCCAAAGGCTGCTTTAAGTTTGGCTGTTGTGAGAAGCGTCAGGTATCAATGGATAACCTAGTAGAGCTATATGTGACTGTACAACTCAAGATTAAATAAGTGTGTAATGTGAAACAATGCTGTTTGCTTGATTTGCTGTAGGTGTTTTTTGGACAGGGAGTTGCAAATGGCAAGAATTATCTCTTGGTTTTTAAAGAAATTTGCACTCTTGCTATTACTGTCTCATTCATTCCACAACTAGTTCTGAAACTTTCTAGCCTGACTGAAAACCTCTGAGGGACAGAGAGGCCAAGAATGAGCTGCAAACAGAGATGTTTGTCCTGTCCTTGGCTGTTACTATGAGTTTAGATATTGCAAGTTATTTTTGACTATTCACTGTTTAAAATGTTTTATCAGGTTTGGAAGAGAGCAGAAGGACATAATAAGCTGTTGAGGTGCTTGAAGAGCAGGTAGGAACCCAAGCAACAGGAAAAGTTGCAGATGGGTCCAACTTGAGTTATTTACTGAGCTCAGGGTCACTGAAGAGGTCTCAGAAACATAACCGGGAATGCAACTATAATATATATATTTTTTAATAGAAACAAGCATAGGAATTACAAATCTCATTTTAACTGAGGCATTATTACTCTCTTTTCTGTATAAATGAACATGGTGTTTTTCCCTGACAAGGGGATATAAGGAAGTCTTGTTATGTGCAAATCAGGTTAGGACATCTTTATGCTGCCAGAAAGATGCTCTCTGTTACATCCAAAGGTATCTTTAGGAAAGCTTATGATGAGTTTTGCTCACTAATACATTTAAGTTGTTTTAATTATTGCCTATTCTAATTTCATTGCATGATGAAAGCTTCATTTCCATATTGTTCCTGTTGCTCAAATGTCAAGGAGGTTATCTGGGACCTTCAGACACTTGATCAGAGTTTACTGATGAAAACCTAACCCTGTTGTCTAAATCTGTCACCTCTCTTGACTTTACCACCATTGTTGAAACTGACAGCAACAGTTTGTCTGTAATGAGATTGCTTGGTGGTTTCTTTGTCAAACTTGTTTTTATTGACCCACCCAATGTGAGGCTTTCTCACTTACAGGTCAACCTGAGGTATTGTATACCAGTGAATATACCATGACAGAGGAAAATAAACACTGGGAGAGTAGGAAGCTCTGATAACTTTCACAGCCTAGATGGAAACCCAGGTTCTTTGTACTCCCATTAAGCATTGGCAGTGTGCAATGAGGTGTGAGCACTGTGTTATGGAAAGAGCCACCCACCCTTCCAAGAATCCTTTTTCATAATATACCGTTCCTGTGATACAACTCAGACTAATGAACCCATGAACACAGTTCTGTCCAAAATGCAGCTTAACATAACTCACTGTCAAAACATTATGTTTGGTAATTTTGCTATTGTTTTGAGGTTTCTATGTTACTTACATGGGTTTTTTTAGTCTTGAGTTCTGTATATTCAAAATATTTATTCTTTATTGTTTAGAAGCATGGGACTCCAGTTTATGAAGGAGGGAACTGAAAAGTTTGTTGACTAATTAATTAAAAATGCAAGCTGTCCTGGACCCTACAGTATCTCTTTCACAGTGCAATATTAAAACTATAAAGCAGAAAGTTTTCCAGATATCAATCCTTGGTGCTAGATGAAAGATCAGATAATTATATGGCTGGAGAGCTGGACTGAAAACTGCATTGAATCACTATGAACTTCCTTTTAATGGGAAAGTAAATCTCAGATCTCTTGATAATCCTGCATACATAATTCACATTTATTTATATATCTCAAGGGAGTGATCTAGTAATAATGCAGTACAAATTACACTGAATAAATTATAGGGATGAGCCAAAGGAACAGTTAGGGACAGGAGAAATTTAAGGAAACTAAAAGAAGAGATATCTTCCGTCACCTTCCTAGAGATTCATACAATGAAGTGGAATAAAAAATTTTCATTACTATTCCTTAAACAATTGTTTTAATTTACTAGTACATCTCTGTGCCAAGTGAAGTAGTAATAATGCACTGCATAGATGTATATGAATTTATGTATATAAATATGTATAACTTTATGAAAGGACTTTCCTATTCCAATGCCAATTTACAAAACTACTTTAAGACTGAAACTTACCTGTTTTGTATTTGATTGTTGAAGATCATGTTTCATTACTGAAGATCGATCCAAGCAAATTTTATTTTTTTCCAGTTATGTACTTTAAGAATAGATTATTGCTCTAAAGGTAACCTAGTTGAGTTGTACTTACCCCAGAACTAAAGCATTATAACATTTATAACAACCACAGACTTTTATATCTCTTCTTAGGTATCAAGAAATCTAAAGTATTTTGGTAAACAGGAAAATCCCTTTAGATATTTTTTAAATTGAGAAATGTGCTAGTTTGGTTTTCACTAAGTACTTCATAACTGATGTGAACTAGAACAGATCATCTGAAGTTCACATGACTAACAAAATATTATATGAGTCACTTAGTAAGGTATAGCTAAAACCATTTTTAAGGACGTTTAAAAACTAATTCTCTGTTCATTTACCTGCCAACACATAGGGTTCTGCATCAAATAGCTTACTATGTCCTCACTGTAGAGAATGTAGAGAGCTAGTTTCACTACCCACAGAGCAGTGAAGGTTACAAGATTAATGCATGTTTTTCAGAACTATATCACATTTGAGTAAAAGATTTTTATAACTATTGTCAGATCTCCCAGTAGGAATCACATTTGTTAGACTAAAACTGGAAATCTTTATTAGTGAAGGAAAACTCTATTTTATGGGTATATGTTAAATAAATGCCTTTTTTTGGTGTGTGTTTCTGAGAGAAGTGTAGTGTTTTAGAGAGTATAAATCTTGAGGAGAGTCATGGTTTTGATAAGATCTGGACTCATTACCTGAACTATCAAGAAACATTCTTGGAATCAGGGTAGGTGACTCATTTTCACAGCCTGGAAGTGGAGGTACTGAGTCAGCTGTTGGCTGGGAGCTCTGCTGTTGACCAGAAAAATTCACATGGGATTTCTCCCTTTACTGCCAAATCTGAAACATTTAGACACAGCCTGAGGGACACCGCACATACAATAGAGGACCTTCAGTGACAGACTGACATTTCGAGCAGTGCTCAATAAACAGAACTGACTGCGAAAATAACCAGAGGAAAAAAAAGGGTAGGTATGAGAGTGCAAGAAAATGAAAGGAGGTGGATGCTATTCCACTTGCTCAGTGTTGCAGAAGAGTCACAGCTCATGTGGAGGAGTAATCTTGGGCATCAAGGGCGTCATCCTGTGCAATGATGATACATCTGTGGTTTGTGTATAAATAAGACAGTACCCATATGGCTCAGAACATCAGTTTGGATGCTGATCCCTCTTGTGAGCTGTGCAAAGGATATTTTTGCCTTCGGTGACAAAGGCAGAGGTGAGACAAAGAACTATACCAGTACACAGAAAACGCTGAGGCATGTCTGGTCCCAGAGAGGTTTTGAAAATTGTCTATCAGAGAGGAATACTCAAAGTCACACATAGCTTTTTGTCTTTATGGGGCACAACCGATTTCCTCTGGCTGCTTTTATGCTGCATTTCATAATCTTTGAACTTGCTGTGCCTCCTGTCACCCATTTTTACCACAAGTTGTTTCTTGTGTTCAGTGCTGAGTACTGAGCTAGCAATCAGTGCCTTCCAGCCCATAACTGAAACTGCTAGTAGGTGTTACAATAGAAATTAACACATCAAATGTGTTACTAGCTTCCCGTCACATAACATTTCCCTGCTAAAAAGAAATCAATATGAAAGATCATAATTAAGGAAGTTGAAGCTTTATGTTATGTAATGTTTCATTGATAATTTTAATGTAAAAAATTGAATTTCATGTCTGTGTTCACAACTTCAGCCAGAAGCAGCCTGGTTTCTCTCAGTGACGGAAAGGAAAACCTGCAGTATAATTAAGACAAAAAAGTTTCATTCAACCAGTCTGCTTTCTTCTTGTGTGGACCAACAACCTTTTCTTCTCCTATCTCTTACAGCAACAATATTACTGAAAGCACTAATGAATCAACACTTGGGTGGCGTATTCAGTAGCTATTGACAGGTGGTGGGAAATATAACACACCATAGTTCAACAGGTGCAGAAAAGTTATAAGGCTGAAGGACAGGAAAATAATCAGAATCTTAGTATTACTTCTGTATCTTGCATGTCCTGTCTAACTTTTTATTTCTGTTAGTAATAATCTTTATACACAGAATGAAATACCAGAAAGTGACTGTCTGATTTATATACTTTCCCTTCTGCACAATTGTATGACATCTGGGGCTTCTTGGAAATGAATATTTTGATCGATGGACTATTCAACTTCTCTCAGGTTTCTTGTCTTAATCTGTGGAACAAAAATACACCCAACACCAAAACCACATATGGAAAAATGTATATATGTCCCATACATTTGCCCAGTTACTTCAAAACTAGCAATAAAAATATCACAAAAAGGCACTGAGAAAAGCTAAATATATTCACAGAAAATATTGCTTGTATTAATTATATGAGTTCCTGATGTTATGGGGCTGGCCCCTCTAATTCCAAAATTTGGTGACTGAATTGATCATTTGTCTTGAGACCAAGCCTGCTGGAGATGTGTCACATAAAGCACAGTTGAAGAATATATTAAAAGAAGGTAAGAAAAAAAAAAAAAGGTGTCATTCAGCTTCCCCAAAAACATGGAGAGCATGATCAGAAAATGTGTCCATTACCTTTATGTTTGTCTTATCAAGACAGAAAGTTCACCTCCTTTATACACAATAATTTTATGGTTTATGTATGTTCTTAGAGCCAACACACCAAATAGCTGTATTTGCAAACCCTAAGTAAGAAGTGTTTATTCCAAACTAAGTCCAAAACAAAAACCAGCTTCAGGCAAGAACAAACAATTTGCTTTGAAAACAGTGACCCTGACTTGGCTGAATATTTTTGTATTTCTTTCCTGGAGATAAGACAAGTGAATGATCCAAGTTAGAACACAGGCATGGCTACATACTAAGGGCTAGAATAGCCTTGAGAGAAAATAGTGTTTTCGACAATAAGAAGATAATAGAATTACTGTGTTCCATTGAATATTGATGGCTATAGGCTACTAGATGTCACTCAGGAGGTTTGAAAATTGCATCTTAAAGTCCTGAATTAGTCGTTATAATCCTGTCATTGCTTTAGTACTAATGAAAGGTTTCCCTGTGCTAAGGACAACCACAAGGCCAGTTTTTAACATAATATTTCTTCATGCCCATTCTGAAGGATTGTGCTGACTTTTAACAGTGTGTTGTTATTTTCCTTGGTACCTTTAATTTATACCCTTTGGGACTCCTATCAATACATTGAAGCATTCCTGTATTCAGTTTCACCATCTGTATAATGAGGAAAATAATACCTATTTTTCTATGTAATAACTTCTATCTCTAGCATGGGGGACCAAGAAACAGTTGGGTATTAGTATCTGATTGCTGTTACGAAACCACAAGGTGGCTATGCACCTGAAACTGAAGCAGATTTTTCCTTAAACATTAATTCTGCACACAGCTCAAGAAGCACACAGCCGTTTCTCAGGCTAAAGGCTATCTCTCAGGCTTTCTAAATTCTTGCTACTGTAGAAACCCCAATCAAATTAAAAAATGAGATTAATCAGGCCAAGGCTTCTCCCATTTCTCAGTGCTATTTATTGTAAGTCTCCCCAGTACTGTATCTTGTAAAAAACCTGCAGAAACTTTCTTGCTCCACTGGATACAAGAAATGGGATCTCAAAATATCATGCAGATGTGGCAAGATCAGGTCTTTCTTGGATGCATTTACCCTTGCAAAACATTAATCTTGATGTACAATTTTGCCCATTCCTGCTTTCTGGAGTATTTATTGACAATCTGCCCAGCTCCCAAAGCAATGGATTTTTATTTCAAATTTATGACTGTGCCAGTTTTCTAATGTGCACAATAATCATGGCACATCTTCTGCAAAATTTTTGGAGTGGGAATGCACTGATTTGCTTCTGCTGATTTATGTGCTACTTTGTTCTTTATCTATTTGCACCTCTCCAGTAAAATAACATCATGCTAATCATTTCTAGGGTTCACAGGACCCTGTCAGCACTTAGCAGTCAAAGGTCAACCAATTTCACAACACATGGTTAAATAGGTTGGAAAATCTCACCTAGTATTAACTCTCAATACATTAAATGAAGAAAAGTGGTACTGGCATTAGTAGTGAAATAGCATTACCATATAGCAGGTAATGTTTTTGCTGTAGCACGCTGGCAATACAGTTGTTGAGACATGACTGTTCTTCACATGCCTAGTTCTAGGAGTGGGCAATGAAACTTGTGTTTCTGATTGCCGTTGATTTATGTTTTACTTTATTCTTTATCTGTTTATAAGTATCCAGGAGAGCCATCCACATGTTGCTGTCTTTCTTTCATCTTCTGAGCTGTCTGTGACCAGTTTATCTTTCCCTGACACTATCTCTCTGCCCTGTAAGCCCCCCAGCGTATGTGCTTCCTACACTTCTTTACAAGTTCACAGAACCTTGGCAATACTTAACAGTAAAGCAGCAATAAATTTGCCTGAAAAAGTAAAAACTTGACTTCCCTTAGCAAATGCTCTTATTTTTGTATAATAGACCTACAAAGAGATGGCAAATAGCTACATTGAAGACAGTAACTCCATTGGGGGGTTAATTTTCACTATTTATGCCATTTCTATTCCAAAGTTTCATCCACACAGATGTTTTTAAGCTGAATAAGTTATTCCAAATGTAAAATAACTTATGTGGAAGTGTAGATACTATACTTCTCATTGATCACTAAAAGTATTTTGAAGATTTTAATCTAACTAATACATTCCTTTCAGTTTTTAGTTTTTACTCCTGCTTTTCCCTGACTTTTAACTGGAAAAAATTGGGAAAGGAGAGACAAAAGGAAAAGAGTGGGAAACAAAAAAAAAAATACTATACATTCATCTAAATAATGGAATGCTTTAAAATTCTTAATTAGTACATTAAAAATAGTATCAGAAAATAGATGACAGGCAAAAAAAAAAGCCCTCAGGATTTTCAACAAGAAGTAAAATTTAATGCAAATATTTAAGACAACCCAGATCAAAATACCTGGACTCTATTCAGCTTTCCTGAGAAACAGTTTTAATATCCACTATTTACTGAGGCTCATCTGCTCTACATGTAGGCACTTTTAACCAGAAGTCTAGAGAACCAATCTCAGGCTGTTGCTGAGTAAGACAAGGAGGGAAAGGATCAGTGGGCTGAACAGAAGCCAAGCAGCAGACAGATGACTAATAGCTCTGAAGTGTTCTCTGAAATCAATAATCTGTGGATAACTGACAGTACATGAACTTGGTGGATAACACGGTGTGGCTGCAGTGCTGCAGGTAGCTGAAGGCTCATCATGTAGACATCCTTAATGATATTCCAGAGGACAGGTCACTAGGCCATGATAATTCACCATGAACAGGGAATAGTATTTTTCAGAAAAGAAAGCAAAATATCTGAAAAAGAGCTTTCTAACACTAAAATATCTTGACAATCCAAGATTAAAACATGGCAAATCACAGAATCACAGAATCCCAAGGGTTGGAAGGGACCTCAAAAGATCATCTAGTCCAACCCCCCTGCAAGA
>JAVHNF010055222.1:0-34490 GCA_034783455.1 Micropsitta finschii
ACAATAGATAAAAACCTAACTAGTTTATTATGATAGGAAAAGAGAGGGAGGAAGAGCTGGCAACGGGTAAAAGAAACAGTGATGGATATTTTTGGTGTTTATCTTACCAACCCCAAAGACCACGTGATAACAATCAGGAAACCAGCTCCAAGAGACATCATCGCAGCGCAAGGTAGCAGGCTCAACCTTAGCAGGCATCCCCGTGGAGGCAACGTTGGCCTGGGGTGGTGTGAGATTCTGCCTGCCTGCATTGCATGAGGCTTGGGCTTTTATACTGGCGGAAGGTCACACTCATTCTGAAGCAGGGGGACAGCCTACATCAGGAGTGGTCAGTTATGGCTATTTGATATGACTGTGCAGTTAGTACAAAAGGGTCTCTGTTCGGTGATTTCCAAAGTGGACTGCGGCACCTTTAGGGGATTTTCTTGAAGGAGTCACCACGGACCATTATCTCCTGTGTCTTGCAACTGGTGTAAGACTCCCTTTTGCTACCAGCGGTGTTAACTCCCTATTTTCAAGGTTATGTTCCCACAACCCATGCCAAACAGTACTGTTCTATCTTTGTGTGTTTCACCATGGACCATGACCTAGTGTCACTGACACACTTGTCTGATGCATTCTCAGCTAGGTGGCTGTACAGCCTTCAGTTGTGCAGTGGGAAACTCAAAGACACCCCTGCAGTGAGAACTAGGCTTTGGTTTTAGTCAGTTTGTGTTCTAAAATTGCCTCTTGGTTTCATCAAGACTTGATTTGAGTGAGATCTTTGTTTACGTCATTCTGAAAACTCACAGTGTCTTTGGTTATCAAATTGGTTTTAAAGTATAATTAATTTCTTAATGATAATTTTAAACTTTGATAATGTTCAAGAAGGTATTCACAAGCTGTTCTCACCAGCTGGTCTTTCTGTATTTGATGGTTTGCTTGAACATCCCCAGACCTGATTTTCCTCCAGTTATGCTACCTTGCACTGAAATGACTTATAGCAGCAATCGGTTGTGCTATATTTGTACCCAAACTGCCTCTCTGCTCATATAAGAGAAGTATCTGAAAGGGCACAGTTAAGAATAAATGTGGTGATTGTAACTATGTACCTTTTACATGAACCTTGGAAAGTTTAGAGTGTTTATAGAAGCAAACTCGTTTTGATGAGATATATACTCCTTTGAAATTGGCTTAAACAAATTGATTTTTCCCATCAAAAGAGGAGGTTGTATACGAGATGGTCTACTTGCAATAAGATATAGAGCTCAGTGGATTTATTCTTGTTCTTTACAATTCTCTACCCAATTTGAATTCTGCCTAAAATTTAAGTATCTTCAAGGCTGCTTTTCTTGGCATGAATACCATGGTCTGCACTGACACGGGAGCCAAGTCCAAATCTTGAAGAGCTCTTCTTGGCAGCAGTTCTGACTTTAAACCATATATAAGATTGTTTGTGTGCATACAAATACGCACATGCTTCCCCAGATATGTAGGAAAAGGGAGTGACTGAAACCAAGATTCCATATCCACTTCAAGCCACTCTGGAAACACAAACCCACCCACAGAGCTGTGGTTAAACTTCTCAGGAATGCTTCCAGGTAACCACAGCAACAATGTCCTGTCTTGTGGTGGGTTATCTGATACTGGCATGTACTTTGTGAATGCATAAATACTTCATGGATGCAGCATAAAATCCCTCACCTTATTTCAGATGTACAGCTGGAGCTGTACTGATTGCTTAGTGGTGTCTATGCACTACAGCCACCTGATCAGCACCAGAAGATGTAGAAGGATTAACGTATATTCCTGAAGAAAAAGCATTGACTGGGATAAGAATCAAACTAAATCTTGGGAACAAGGGGGTGAATCCTTGGCTGGATTGTGTATTTTCTGAAGCTCTGTGAGGCAGTCAAATGGCTGGAACAGAGCTATAAAAGTACCCAAATGTTGTATTTTAGAGTAATATTTAACGTGGGTCTTGCTCCCAGTCACTTCAAGCACATGGACATGCGGAGCAGGAGGGCATGTGGAATCTCGTGTGGCATATATTAGTAAGAGCTGTGCTAAAGAACTTTTCAAAGACTTGCTTTTGCTAAATAAATTACTGGTCATGTTTTATTTAAAATGCTCATGCTGCCAGCAGAGAACACAGCAAACGAGCACACTTCCAGTTAAAGGAACAGCTAGGATTTTCCTTCTGCTGCTCCCATGACTTGTACTTGTTCAGCTTTATTGCATGTTGAAAGTAACTGAGCAGAATCGTACAGTCAAGTGATTTATCTCCTTTTACTTGCAGAAGTCCTCTTGGTAAACATAGCTAGGACATCCAGCAAACCCCAAGCCTGTTGTGCTTGGATCCCACAGAATGGATGCCAGCCTGGGTTTGTGTTACTGATACTGGGCTGTGCCTGGCGCTCTGTGTTACCCCAAATCCAGTGTGGAGCTGGTTGCTGTGATGTGGGGTTTGGGCTGTTCCCTGTGTTTGTCCATGTGCTGCAGGTTGAGGGTGGATTGGTAACAAGCTGTGGAGTGACAGGGGGAGGGTATGGAGGGTGTGTATTTCTATCAGGACAGATGTTTGCATTCTGTTCTCCCAAACATCTGCTCCCAAGCATCTCTCAAACATCTGCTCATGTGCACTATTTTGGGAAGGACAGCCTGTACTACTCTGTCACCCTGGTGACTTGAACCTTTTCTCTGAGTGGTGGCCAGGCTTCATACTCAGAGATGGTTGCCTTGTCACAGGAAAGAGACTTAAGGTTTGATTATTTGCAGGTTGTTATTTTTGGTTTTTTTTTAACTCAGCTACTTTCGTGTGATATAACATCCATTAGCTCATGTACCAGCTTCTCGCTGGAAATCAAATGAAAGGGCTTTTGAAATGACTGCAAGGCAGGGGATGGTGTACAGGAATTTTTCAGGAGCTGAGCAGAGAATCTAAGTGTAGCTGGGTGGTGTGTGTGCCTTTGTGCCGAAGATGCTGCTTTTTAGAAGTATCTCTCAAGGGGTGGACAGGAGTCTGACAAGCTCTCCTGGGCTAAAGGAGCAGCATTTTCAAAGTTTGCGAGGCTTCATTTGGGATTGAGGGAGAAAACCTTGAATGAGCAAAAAGATGAATATTTGGGGCAAAGAGTGCCTGGTTCTGAACATTTGATAAGATGCTGATAGCTTCTTTTTCTAGAAACTTTTAAAGCATTTAGTATTAAATGGAATGGAAAGGAAAGCTACCAGTAAGCACATTGAGATGAATGATTGCTATGCTTGTGCTTTCTTGAGAGGAAAAGCAACAGGTCACCAGGAAGCAAAAAGTTCTGGATTTATCCCTTCAGTGCCTAGGGGTGTGGGAAGTGGAAGTGCTCTTTTCAGTATATCCGGTCCATATTCCGGTGCAGTAGGCATGATCATTTCTTTGAAGATAGTATTTGTAAGATTAACAAAATCTGAGTTACTGTGGTGAATGTTTTAATTGCACATGTTGAACCAGATCAGAGATACCAAACCTAGCATTATGCCTCTGCTTTCCTCCTAGAGTGATCATCTTCCATTGAGAAGCTATGTGGAGCAGATATTATGAATTTATTTCTTCCTTGTCCCACTGGGCATATCCCTGGAAGCTGGGCTCTTGTTCAGGTTCCTCTCACTTACAGGTGAAACAATGCACTCTTCCACACATTACGTGACAGGGAAAATAAATTCCTTGTGACCAGTCTCTGTTACTGTGAATACCTCATGGTGCCTCTTAGAAATGTACTGGGGATCATGTTGGCATCAGTTTCCAAGTGTTTTTGTATGTATTTCACAACCTCAGAATCTGAAAATAGTCTGAATTATTGCCTGTAGGGTAGGGTGCAACCATTTGTTCACACTCACTTATTCAATTAGACAATCATACCTTCAGTTACCATGTTTGCATCCCAAGGAGAGCAGCCTGGGCTAACCTCTCAACTTTATAGGCTGCCAAGTGTCAATGTAATCCAAAGGAATAATGTAGTGTTGTTCTGTCTGTTTGTTTGTTTGTTTGTTTTTTCCCAGGGAAAGGATCCCAGAGAGGCTGTTGTGGCAGCTCTGGGTCTTTTGAAGCCCAGTAGCACCTAAAGCTTACTTTTCTTCCTCTGTGCTGTGAAAGTAGTCCTGTACTTGGAGAGTTTCAAGGCAGAGAATTTCAGTTGCTTTTTTTGCCTCTTGTATTGGGAAGCTGCTTCACTGGGGTCAAATTTAGCCTCTCTGTTGTCTTAGTGAATAAAGAACCCAAGTTAAGGGTATATTGATGGAGGTTATTCCCCTGTAAAACTGAATCATTTGATTGGAAGCCCTTCTGAATTTGTTTCTCAAATTCAGGTTCTACCAATTGGGCTGACATTGAAAACCAGGATACTTAATACAGTCACTTAGCCAGTAGCACAGTTGAAATGTGCATTCTTCTAAAGCTTTATTGTGAATATGAATAAAACATTTTCTAATATTATTAAACCAGTGTGGACTAAAGAAATGAAAATGAAGGCATTCAGGGGTGATCTCTGTGTCATGCCCCTCTGCTCCAAAATAGCATTGCAGTATTGGTGGTTGAGGCAAATCTGTGTTCTCTCTAATGCAATAAAAGTTCCAAGTCCTCCTTGGGAAGCCCAGTCAAATAAGTAGATTTATGGAGAGGTATGTTTTATGCAGGATCTACCATGAGACAATCCCTTTCTATGCTCCTTATATCTAATCCAAAGTGTTATATGAGAAAAGCCATATGCACTGCAAAAAAATCTCTCTCCAGAGGTCTGTGGTTCTGGCATGTGTCCTTTAGTCTTTAGTACCTTCTAGTAACATCTTTTAGTACCTGTAGAAAAAATCATTCAGAATTACCGAATGCTTTTGCATTATATACAGTTTTTGTGTTCTTGATATTTGGTGCTCTAAGGAAATCACAAATTTTGTTTAAAATGCAAATACACGCATTATATAAATAGCAATTTTACAGTGTTTCTTCCTTCAGGTTTTCCAGCATTTGGCCATTATCTAAGGCCTCTGCCCAGCTAAAAACTCCTTTTTCTTTAGAGGAAATTCAAAAAGAGATTTTGATATATCCACAAGTGCCTGTTGAGCTAGAGTTCTTGTTAAGCATTTTGGGTAAATCTCAGTAGTAGCTGAATGAGCCATACTCAGTAATGAAGATGTCTCTTATCTACAAAGCTTTACAAATATCTAACAGTCCACTAATTAATCCAGACAAATTACTTTTAATTAGCACCTCATTAATGTTTTTTCAAGTTTGTTGTAGTTTGTTGTCTTGTTCTTATGGGGCACAGCTTACTTGAAATGCTCCCAGAACCATTCTAAGATCATGCAGCCATTTGGAAGAACACATGGTTTTAATTACATTTCAGAAGCTTCAGTGCCTTACTCACTCCATCCCTTCAGCATAAAGGAGATTACGTTCATTGCCAAGTGACTTGCATCACCCGCTATCATGGGATGTGACTGTCTGGGTCTTAGCAGGCTAACAAAATGATTCACCAGCACAGACTGGTTACATTGGGATGCACGTACCTAGTGAACAGCCTTGCACAGGTAAAGGTGAAAATGCCTTTCATAAGGATCTTGCGAAGATGTTTGGACATGCAGGGTAGAGCAAAGCTGGAGCTCAGGCCACAGACAGCTAAACTGTCCACCAATATACTGCATAGGAATGGAAGATGTGGTCTTGGTTGAATTGACTGTAAAATAGTTCCATGTATTTACCAACATCCTATTTAGCCTTGTTTTAGCATCTCTAAAAAGTTTCCTGTGTTTATAATATTTGAAGAGTGTCATTGGATTGTACAGACAAGATCTAGTTCTTTAGTCCAGACAAATATTGGTAAATATTCTTGGCAGTTTCTATGCATGGTTTCTTGATAACCTGTGCCTGACAAACACATGGAGGTTTACTAAAGGAAGTCTCAATAGTGAAACTACCTTACTACCTACTAGATATTTTGGTCTGATAGTCAGAATGCTTTTTTACATATTTAAATCCAATCCCCTGAAGCTTCATTATATTTAGCAATAGTTTTCCTTCCAAGTATTTTTATATTGCAAGGCCATGTGTAGGTAGGAGTACTTTACCAAAATGGGAACTCTTCTCTACTATTCCAACAGTGTTCCCAGGAATACCTCTGTATCTGCAAATCTGTACATTGGATTCAGTTGAGGACAGTGCACAAATGATTTCTGATGCATTGGCCTTAGCTGGTGCAGCTGTGCTGGTCAGGGATTCTGGAACTTGCTTACTGAATCATCCTGTGTAAGGTGCAGGAGTTGAGATGATTCAAGAAAAGAGGAAAACCACAAGAAGCAAAGCAGTAGAGTAGCCTGCACTCAATACTTCCAGGGGAAAACATGCTGATTAGGGTAGTAACTTCAACTTTAACTAGTAAATCAAGAGACATCTTTGTTCTACTAGTATGAAGCACCTGTAGTGTACAGCAGCAATATAGCAGTGTACCACTAGCACTAAAATGAACCCCATTTGGACACACAATTGGCAGATCTCTCAAACGCTGCCGTGCACAGACTCTTGTTAGAGAACGAGGAATGCATTTTAGACTTTGTGTTGCTGATTTTAACGATAGTTCTAATGCTGCAGCTGTCAATCTGACTTCTACGTATGATGGCGGTGGCAAGGAAGGCATGATTCTAATTTGTGTAGCAAAATCTGTCTGACAGGTAACTACATGTTCCAGTTAATCTTAACTGGGATATAAGTAGATCCTGTATCAAATGTAATGACTCAGTTACTGAGCCTGATGCTAATGTCAGTGACACCTGCTTCAGCCTGTGCTTTCCTCAAAACTGGATTGGAATCAGGCTTGTGAGTGACTTTGTATTAGGATAACCCCCACTTAAATATGATAGGTCACACTGATCTCTGATGCCAGTAGAGGTACACTATGAGAGATTTCTCCTAGTGTATTTGTTGTTTGCTCATATCAAAGGACAGTTGCAAAAGGTTGGAATGGGTTTTCCAATGCACTAAGACTTATCTATTATTTCCTCTGGGAATAGCAATCTCATTTACTATTAAATTCCAAATTTCCTTTAGGTGTTTGCCAACTGTCCAGAAGATTAGGTGCACTATGTTAGTGAATGTCCCTTTTTTGTGAGCTGTCTTCTACCTCTCTTAGTTTGTGAATAGTGGAGTCACCCTTCTGCACCCCTTGTCCCCAGTGCTGCACTTACCCAGGACTAGCATATTCCTCTGTTTATTTGAACAACCTTTATGCAGTCTGCAAACCTGTAAGCAGATTTTTAAAAGCAGGCCAAGTTTATCCAATTATGAAGAACCAAACTCACATGGGAGGTGGTGTAGCCTAACTTTCTGCTCTGTGGAACGATGTCTTCTAATATTACTGATTTTTTTTTTTTTTTCAGACAAATGACAAAGCTGAAAGGGAAACATGCATGTCAGTCTTCAAAAATGTGCATTATTTACCTATGGACAGTGACAATGACTCAAGATCTGATTTCAGCTGCTTCTATTTACAAGGAGTTTGGGATCTTTGCTCCCTTAACCAAATTCATGTCCTGTTTACTCTGTCTCACAGCTTCCTTCAGAATGTGGTCTCAGGTGCTTAGTCTCTGTGTGACCTTTAGGCTTTCAAGTTAAAACTAAGGGTAAATGTTGATCAGGAGATTGCATGCTTAGGGCTTTAGGTTGATCTAAATGAAGCACTGAAACCAGGCCTTTATCCCAGCTCCTCTCTAGCAGTAACCCATTTTGCTTAGAGGCTTTCAGCTAGCAGTTGAGTTATAACTATGAATTATTACCGCAACTTGGTTGAAACCAGTTTCCAGAAGCTTGGGATGTAAAGGAAGCAAGCCAGATGCAAACCTCTGGTGCCTGGGAGTTTCTTGACACCAGATGCTTTTGAGATGTTAGTTCAACTTTTCTGTAGCTGGCAGGTCCCCTGCCAGACTTGAGACTGACCATACAAGTGGTGCAACCTGTTCTTATCCATAAAATTATACACAGATAAGGGATATCCCTGCCCATAGCTGGGGGGTTGCAGCTAAATGATCTTTAAGGTCCCTTTCAACCCAAATGGTTCTATGATATATATATATACACACACGCACACCATATACCATTATATGCTATGTATTCTGTGTCTAACACCATCTGTCATCTGTGTGTGTGGGTTTTGTTTAAGGGAAGATCTTAAAAATCTGAATCATTCTTATCTAAAACCAACTCAAAACATTTAAAAGATTTCAACAATGGGCTTTGACTAATGATATGGTCCATTAGGAGAAAATATAGCTTTGGACCCAGACTTTCAATCACAGACAATGGAATTTGATTGGCATCAACACTGATCATGCTTCAGAAAGGGCTATGTAGCTTTAAGGGCTTAGAGAAAGTATCCCCTTGTGCTTTTGCCAAGATCCTGTTACAGATTTCTCTGCTCCCCTCCTTCTTAATGATTTTGGTGGGCGTTATGATGGATAACTGAAATAAGATTATTCTATTTCCAGTGAAAGTTTTACTACATTGATTTCTTATTTTCTGTGCTGCTGCTTGTCAAAAGTGTCTGACGTACAAAATTCAAGTGTCATTGGGAATTCAACCTGTCGCTTCTGTTAAATTTTGACAACTGCTTATAACATGGAAAACTTGAGCACTGTGAAAGGTAATTTATTGTTACTATAATGGCTGATTGTTAATGGACTTGGTAGAACACTATACAGCATTGAAATAAAACTCCTGGGTGTAACTCTGATGACACTTATTACTTCTGCAATATAATGCTATGTTGATATAGTAATACTCTGTGCTCGTATCACCTTTTATTGTGGGATCTGAAGTATTAAACAATTTTATTCATGCTTCATAACAGCCCAGTAAGTGCTATCATACTGGTTTATTAGACAGGTAAGCTGGAAGAAAGACAAGCAGAGATTTACACAGAGATGTGAAATACACATCCTTGTAAAGCACTACCTATATGCATAACCTGAAGCACCGGTTTAATTCAGTCCCTTAAATATTTTCTGAAACCTGGGCCTATGTAAGCAGAATTCCAAGTCAGCTTGGTTAACTTTCAGATGATCCTTCCTAAAATTCTCTGGAAATCAATGGGATTTACATACCTACTTATTGTTTGGCTGCAGATTAGCTGTTTTGCTGAGGGCACTGATCAGTGCACAGGTGAGGGCATGACCTTGAAAGCAGCTTATGGTGCGCTGAGCAGAATACCTGGCTACTACCATTGTCATTCTTTCATTTATATAGTGGCTTTCATGAGCTTTAACTATTTTTGGACTACCTAGCACAGCTGCTGCAGCAAGTCTGCCTCTGGAGCTCCAACCTTGCAAACAAAGTAAATATTACCTGTAGGCTGTTGTTAATAAAAGAATCCTTCCATCTGTGTTCACACTGGAAATGCACACTGTAATTTGGTTGACAGGTTTTGAATGCTCTTTATATATTTCATTCTGAGAGCTCCAAGTGCACGGCAGCCTAGACAGTAGGGAAGACGGTAATTCAGAGAAGTGTTGTTAATTTATTTACCTTCCTTCCTGGAGTGTTGGTTTGCTGGTTTTGTTCTTAAAAAAATACTGGAGATCTGTATAAAATACATTTCCTGGGAACGCTAGCATGAAAATCATTTCATTTAAGCTTGATCAGGCAACTGATTCTGTTATAACACAGCCATAATTAAAAAGTAGTCTTCTGAGGTTTAAGCCATTGCAGGTATAGTGTGCTCCATGTGCAGCATTACTAATGAGGAGGGGTCCTCTTCAAGCTGGCACACTGCGGGGCCTTGTTGTATGAGGCAGTGACTGGACTCCTAAGCAGAGGGTTTGGAAGGCTGATGTGAGAGTGGTTGATCACTATGAGAGAGTTAAGAGGCAAACAAGGCATCCCTTCCTGTTCTGCTTGTTACCCTGCCGGGGATACTCAGCCTGCCTATGGACTGCCTCATGTCTCTGTGTGGCACTTCCCTGCCCTGTTGAGAGTTTCTGCTGCTGTTCAGACCAGGAGAATGAGGGAATCAAACTGGGAAGCAGCTAAAATGAACCTTGGGATGGGGAAATCTGGTGGAAATCCCAGTCTGAATCCTCTGCTCTGCTTCAGTAGGAGCCGGGTTCTTTCACTATCAGACCCATCAGTGTTATAAATTTAGTGCTGCTGGGAGTAGACCAGAAGAAAATATTTTCATAGAAACTACTTGGGCAGAGTCATGGGATTGGTGGTGAGGTTCTCCTGTGTTCAAGTGTTCTTGCTCTGGACCTCAGCGTACCTATGGGAAGTTGTCACTGGTATAATTTTGATGTGAAGCTGAAGTGAAGACTGTCCTGCAACTCATCCTCATTTGAGACAGAAGATGCCCTGGAAATGCAGCCAATCTTGCAAAGCTGGGTCTCTGAGCCCCCTTCCTGGCTGCTAGAAAGGTGAGACCTGCAACCAGAGATGGCTGTGGGTGAAATCCATGCATCCTTCTCTTGCTTTGGCAGTGTCCTGGAGGCTTTGTCACTGCAGCTTGTCAAGGGGGCTTTCAGTGGGTCTGGCTGGGCAAAGAGGGGGCAGGTGTTCTGTGCTGCATGACAGATACTTGGTATGAATGCAACACCAGTGTGAGGCTGTCACTTGTAAATTCCTGTTTGGTTCCCCCACCACCACCTCCTCCTTTGGTGGTCTTTCTGGCATCCCCCCTGCCCCCTTCTGTCTCTCTAATCACCACAAGTACCTGCAATTTGTCTCCGACCATTGGAGAACACCTCTGACAAAGCTTAAATCTTGATCTGAGAAAATCTCTTTTAGGCTTCCTTATTTCAACAAAGCCCTTGTTCAGCTGTATTAATTCCAAGGAGTGCCATGGTAGTGCTCAGTCAATTATCTGGAGGCCTGGTTGCGTTCAGCACGCACACAGAGTTTTGACGTGTCCCTAATTCATAATGTAAGAGCCAACTCTCTTGAGGTGGGGTTAGAAATTCAGGATGAGAATAAACAACAAATCCCTGGTGCTGCCCATTTGCAGATTCACAACCTCTGCAGTGTTCCCTTTGTGTTTGCAATCCAGCTTTGCTCAACTTTACCCCCTTCAGTTTTGGTGTCTTGTACAACTGGGAGCTGGTTGCTGGCTCCTGGCTAGCCCTGCTTTAATTGCTACGGCTGGTAATGGGATGTTTTCCCTTATGCTGTTGCAGCCCTACCTGACTGTAGTGCCCATGACAGCACTTAACTATTTTCCCTGTGTCTGATGTCACCCAAATCAGGTCAGCAGTGTTCCCCAAACAGCCTTGCTGAGCTCAGCAAGTTCTCAGACCCGGAGATGCATTTTGTCCCTGCTGCTCTTGGGGAAGGCTGGAGTGAGGCAGGCTTTAGGAAACTGGGCTTGTTTATTCTCATTCCACTTGCTGATTTTTTTTTTTTTTCTCCTTTGTTCCATGGCCTGAAATAGAATTTTCTGAGTGCTGGTATATTTAATAGAAGGTTTTGCATACTGTAAGGCTTTTGTGTGTGTATGTACAAACATCAGATGAAATGGTGAAAGGTATATTTGTAAATTGAATTTATAGGTGAAGTGGGTTGGTTTTCTCTCCCAGTGGCTAATCTACTCCTGCACATCCGCTGCTACATCTTATACAATTTGGAAGTGATCTTTTAAAGCAAATGCTTTTCTTTGCAGACTGCTTATTGTAGCACGTTATAGTATATAATATCATTCTGCTCAACAGCACTCTGTTCTGTTGTGCAAACAACACCAAAAAGAAAAGAGGATGGAAGGGGAATAAATAAGCAGACACACACAAGCAGAAATTTTCCTCTGTTGGTACCTGAATTGCTCTCAGGGAAGCTGATACATTTGTATTCTGTCACCGTTACTATGACCAAAGAGATCCCTTAGTCCCAGAGCTCCAATTCATAAAATATTGCTGTATAGAGCTTTGAAAAAAAAGTGTTTCTCAAATGAAAAAAGTGATCATGGAAATGAATGGCTGATGCCACTGCTGGGGCTCTCTGACACCAGTATCTGAAGTGGGGTCCAGCCCTGCCCAGCTGCATCAGAGCCTTTGGGCTCACCCTGCCGGGCAGTGCAGCCACGGGCTTTTCCTCTCCTGCATGGCATGATCTCCTGCTGCACTATACTCGTACTAGCACAATGCGTTAGGCTTCAAGTGGGTTACATTTCTGATTCGCACTGGCTTAAGCATGTGAGGAATGGGAGTGAATTCAAAGCAGGCTGAGAGATCTGGTCATCGTAACCTGGTGGGTATACAGAGACGCTTCCCTGCGATGTTGTTTTCCTCTCTGCATCTGTGTCTGAACATAGAAAAGGAGCAGGAGGAAGAAGGGCAGTAGCTGTTTCCTACAGTCTAATCCTATAACCCCTCTAGACAGGTGCTTCTCCCCAGTGCAGAACTTGCTCAGAGATACTGAACTGAGTGTTTGTAGCTGTGCCCTGTGGTCTGATATTATGCATTTGGGCAGAAGTAGTCCACTTCTCCACTATTCAGCATTAAAGAATCATATCTTGCTCTAAACTCGGGTTAACCTCCATTCCCCAAGTCATCTTGCATTTCAGGCTTATTATAAATTATTTAAACAAGAAGGCAGCTTGAATGGTAATGTAGGCAAATGCTGTTTATGCTCAAGGAATAGATGCCAGTCACGCATCCTCTAGAATGTACAGGTTATTTATGTACATTGCCACATTTTTATTCATTCTGAAAACGTGATGTAATCGTGAGTCAGTGCTGTGATGCCTGGTCCCAGCGACCTCACATGACATACCCTGAAAAGAGGACACTCCAGTAATGTTTTGCCAGTGTTCCTGTGATTTTTAAAGCAATCTTCTCCATCTTCTCCCCACTTTCCCTGTCTTTCTTTTAAACAACTTTATCAACTAGTTCTTGGCACTGTAGGAACGCTTCCCAGACCTGCCCCAGAGAATGTGCCACTACTGCGTGCCAGTGTCAGGGCTGAGAATAGAGCTCAGGTGTCCTCATTTCCTGCTCATACTAATTGCCAGCAGCTCCCTGATATTGTGTGCATGCTAGGACTCATTTGTGCACTGATGGATGAACAATAAGAATTCAAGAAACCTGGCAAAAACTAAGCTATTTCCCTGAACTTTTCATTGAATAATGATAAAAAGAGGTGTTCGATTCAGTGATGTCAGAAAACGTGAAACCAGGCTGCAGCTTCCAGGGAGCCTGAGAATATTCAATCCTCAGTGGGCTGCAGTATAGCCAGCTCTTTTTTTGATGGCAAAGAAAGATGAAACACTACAAAGATATTCCCAGAGAGAAAATAGATGTCATACAACATTTAAATAGATCCTTTCAAGGGGAGCTACAGAAACCTTTATAACTAGCTCACAAGTGTGAACCTGCTAATTTTTTTTTTTCATAGGCTGGTAGCACAGATAGCATGCTTTAAATATACAGTCCTGTTGTCTTGATAGCGTAATTCTATTGTTCAGCTTTTGCCTGAATGTGCCAGCTAATACTAAAAGCAATACAGGAAGCAGGTCCATACCTACAAAATGAATATTTAGAAAAGCTTTGTATGCTACAAAGCAAGACATTTTGAAATAGAGAACTGGTTAAAATGGAAGTTTTAAAAACTGCACAGGGATCCATGGCAATAGAGAAAACACAAGTAGCAAAGAAACTTTTCATGTAGTGGAACTGAAATATTGATAACTGGGAGATGGGAGGGGAATACAAGAAATTAGAAGAATGCCTAAAAATGGTAATTTCTTTCCTAGAAAGCTATATGCACTACAGAATGAGGGCAGTTGTCCACTTTTAAAGCAGGAATGATTTAAACTTGTCCTGTTTGTATCAAAAGGCAGATCAGTATCTCTCCATTAATGACTGGAAAAACATAATAACTGAAAGGATCCTCTGATCCTGAAGCACTCATATATGTATGTGTGTTTGAGCAGCCTGGTGTGGTTGAAGGTGTCCCTGCCCATGGCAAGGGTTTGGAACTGGATGATCTTTAAGGTCCATTTCAACTCTAACCATTCTATGATTCTGTATATATTCCTAATATAGATATTGTCCATTATAGATAATTATATTATATATTCTGCTTTTGGGTTTGTGTTGGTTTTTTGTTTTGTTTGTTTGGGTTTTTTTTGGGGGGGTTTTGATTGTTTGTTTTGTTTTTTGTTTTGTTTGGTTTGGGTTTTTTTTGGCAGAAAACAGTAGCTAAGTGCATGGATGAATGGAGGGAGGGAACTGGCTGTAGCTTCCCTTTAGTGCTTCACACCCTGTTTCAGTCCTGTTCCCACTGCAAAAGCTGCAGCAGTTCTCTCTTTGATCTCCATGAGCCCCTGAGGGCAGCTCTGCTGCTTTGGTGCTCTTTTGCTCTGTTGGTGTCAGGTCCTGACTCAGGGTCCTTCCCCACTCTTGTCTTCAATGGGACCTGAGAGCTTTGCAGGGAGCTCTGATAACTTATTGAGCCCTTTAGCTTTTCTGGCATGTCCATGCCAATGAGTTGCCCCCTTCCTTGCAGCACCACTTCCATTACTGCTGAACCTGTCCCACTACATCTGTGCTTCATTTTCACTTTCCTTCTCAACTGCTGCTTGTGTTTGTTCCTCAGTGGCTGCTGGCAAATTAGCACATATTGAAGGACACCATTGAGCAAAGTTCGGCGGCTTGCTCGTTCTAGCCAGAAAAGAGAAATCCAGCTGGATACCAGCTTGATGTGGAGTAGCTCTACTGAATTTACTGTGGACTTAAGAGTTGAACCCTCACTCATTATTATGTGCTGATGGAACTGATTAGAGCTGACCTATGCACTAGAAAACGCTCATGATTTTAGGCTTTAGTAGCTCTGTGAGTTACAAAGGTGATCTGTCTTTATTTGTTCATTTACTGCCTTCATCTCAGGAGAGAAGGGCCGCATCTAAATGACACTGGTAACAGCTCTGTGTGTCTTAGACCAGCGGACGCAGGTGGCCATGGTGGTACAAATGACTCATCTCCAGAGGTGCTGTCAGACCAACTTCCTTCAGGTTCATACACAAATATCATTATATTCCTCTGTCAAGGTGATTTCACCTCTGTCAAGGTGATTTCAAGGTGATTGCTGTGATGGAAGCAAGGATTTTGTGAATTTAGAGCTTTTCTATTGATTGTAAGGAGGAAAAAGAAAGAGGTTTTCATGCCCAAATTGTCAGTCATTGTGGATATCAGTATTACATTGATAAAAAACATCAGTAGTTACACCACTGCATAAACTGTTTCCTGTACTGATAATGCAGATTTAAAGGAAAGTTATAAACCAAAATAACAAAGGGCACCTTTCCTATCAATTGATTGGTGAATTCTCTTCCTCTGCCTTTATTGTTTTGGTCACTATATATGAATACTAAGAAACAATAAAGGAGAATATTGATGCATACAACATGTTTGTTGGACGCTATTTGACAGGCAATGCAAAGCCTTTGTCTGTGGCTCACAGCTGCTTTCTTTTCCCATTTAATCTTTCAGAAGGATGAATTTTTCTTCAGAGCTAGTACTGACATTGGTGCAGAGTCAGGACTGGCTGATCCTGCATTAAGGGTAAGGGAGGAATAAGAGATTTCTGCAGAGTTTAGGTGGTGTTAGTTATAAAAGATGTTTGTACTGGCAGTGTGGAAAGAGGCAGCTCATGGATGACCCACTCATGGGTATCTGTGACTGGTGTCCCTTTTCTGCACAGAGGTCTTATTTCTCATGAAGTACCCACTGAAAGGGATACAGAGCAACACTGGTGCTGAGCTGGTGATCTTCAAGCTGGACTCATGCTGGGGAGGACTGCACTGCTCAGAGACTCCACTTCAACACATCCAAGTGTTGTGGCATTAGGAAATATGTGTCTGGTGAGAGAAGCCATCAGTATCTTTGCAAATCATCAGTTGGGCACCCAGAAATTGCATGTAAAAAATATGCAGTGGCTTTTGGAAGCAAAAAGTGCGTGCTTTTTGTGGACATAGACATAGCTGTTACAATCAATGGGGAAAATTTACTGTTGATGAAGGGACCTGGAGGATGGAGAGCGACTGCTTGCTTGCTCGCACTGGTCGTACTTAAAATACGTCCCCTCTTATTGTAAAGCTGATAAAATTTTGAGAGGTTTCTTGTACTTACAGCCTCAGCTGAGCAGATTAAACATTACATAATGTGCCTCTCAGGAGCACTACATGATTAATGGATGCTTACAAAGTGCTTTGTTAAATATGACATAGTACTAAAGTCTCTCTTGTAAAAGAAGAGCTGAGGAGGTGTTAGTTGAAATTGTCTTCCCTGAAAAGGCATTCTCCAAGCCCTTTTCTTTTTCCTAAAGTAATCTACAGAATGAAGAAAAATAAACTGTGAATGATATGCACGGTAAAGCAAACCACCAGAGTTTTCTTCTTGTCACGGAAGAGGGAATTATTTACTCAGGAAGTTGTCCATAAAGCCATGCAAACTTTAGAAGAGGCAATATGGAGGCCAGTAATTTAATTGACAACTTTCTGTGCCACAAGCAGAAAGAAGGAATAGAAGCTAAAAGGAAACTTTCTTGAAATGAGTGCTGCCATGATAGCTGAGCTTTGATCTATTGTTATTTTGCATTGACAAATGAATCCACGTGGAGCTTTGGCTTTAAAAATTTCTCTTCAACCAGAAATATTTTGTATAAAATAATTTTAAGAAATCCACTTTGGAAAAGTGAGAACAGCTAAAGAAAAAATATTCCATTGTATATGTATGTCTCTGCCTGAAGCTGGAATGCAAAGTATAGGTCTATTCAATTAAAAATCAGTATTTATAAAGACCCTGCAGGGGCTAATTGCATACAGTTAGATTGATGGCTGCTGCAAATCAGCGTGGATGTATTGGCTTTCTTTTTTGACAGCTGAAGATCTGGCCATCAGTTTTCGTGCCTCTTATTTAAATTCTGGGTAACTTATTATTAGCGTTATATGTGTCATTCTGTACCTTCTCCCAGAGAGAATACTCTTGGTATTGAAAGCAAAAAACAATATAAATTCATATTTTGTATCTTCATGACACTCTCTTGCAGTGACTGTCACTGAGAGTAACGAGGGACTGAGATCAGGGGTGGAAGGATGGTAGATTAAGCTTAGTTCTGTTAAGGGTTTAAAAACCTGACCCTGTTCATGTGGCTTTCCTGATCGTGCCTGCTTTCTTCCAAGGAGATCCTATTACTACTCTGATTTTTCCAGCTGCTTTTTTTTCAATTATGTTACAGATTTTAATTTTTTAAATGTATTTTATCTTTCTTTCTTAAAAAAAGGGAGCGGAAAAAAGTTGATGTCTTTGAGAAAGTGAGAGATTTAAAATGCTTATTTTTCTTTGCTTGGTAATTTTACACTGAGAGTGTAAATGGTGATGTTTTGCATCCATATTTCACTGAGATAAGTGAAGATGTGTGGTACAATATAATGGAGAAACAAGCCTAGAGGCTGGCATCAGACCAGGCTCTGGTCTGTGTTACTCCATTGCTTCCTTCCTGGAGTCCCGAACATATTCCAAGTCTGACTGAGGCAAGAATCTGAACCAAGCTAAATTTTGCCACCAGCCTTTCAAGGCACTTCAAACTTGACTTGCTGTACATAGTTTGGATAGAATATCAAGTTAGTCATTGCTGTCACACGTATTGTATCCAGAAAACTGGGCAAGTGATTTATTACTCAGTTTCTTCTTAAAATAGTGATGGAGCATTTGCTTGCTGTAAGGCTACGACTGCTGAAAGTTTGTTCCTGAAAAATAAAGTTTTCCTTTTGCTAGCTGGATGGGAACAACTCACTGACCAAGTGCCAGAGGTTTGCAAGCAGGAAAGTGGATGATGGCAATCTATCTTCAGCTAGGAATTTGCCAGAAGAGTCCAGAATACGCAAACTCAGGTGCACTTTGCATCAGACATCTGAATAAAGGCAATTACATTCATGTATTTGTGATTGTAGGCCTGGAGAATCCAACAATTCTTAAATGCTTAAAAGGACAAACACAAACCCCTGAAATTACCGTGTGTAGATTTTTTGGTGTATTTTCCCAGTAAAACAAATTGCATGTTCCTGAATATTTAGGTTTTTAAAAGTGTCATATACAAAGCTAAGTAGTCAACTGACATTTGGATTATAATTCTGAAATGCTGTGCAGCATAATAATTGTGGTATTGCTTCTGGTGTACTTTCTTCAAGTCCCTCAAAGATCTTAGGTGTATGCATAAGTGCTGTAAAACTTCACGCCCCTTGTAAGTCTTGTGGGACTGAAACAACTAAAAATTAGTGATTGTGTTGTTAATGCTTTCAAAGGGCTTAAAATACTGCTTTGCTTAACGGTATTAATGGGCACTGTTGTGGAAAGTGTATTTATTTGCCACGCTGGTTAACGCTGATGAATATACTAACCTCTTTCATTTACAGTGACTAGAAAGACCAATGAAATGCTCCTTTGTGTGGTGACAGATGAAACAAGTTGATACCCAAGGCAATGAGCTGGGCAAAACTAAAGAGCAAATGAGCTGAATGGACAGGGTTTTTTCTGCAGATTAATTGCAAACTCTGATTTGTCTGGCTCATGCTGTACCCTTCCGTAATCTAGAAACGTAGAAATTAAGGAGCAGCACTGCAAAAAGGGAGAGAGGCAGTGCTTAACCTAGAAGAAAGTCAAGAGCAAGGACTCCCAATAGGAGCAGCACTCACTGGGATGTCAGTCTTGGGCTTCTGAACAGAAAATAGATTTGTGTGTTGAGGAAGCAGGGTTGCTTATCCCTTTTATTTTATTTTCCCATTGCCCCCTCCTTGTGTAATCCCTTGGGGAGAAAAAGAAGCAACAACATACTGAAACATGAAATGGTTTTTATTTCCACACGTTACAACCTAGACCAGATTTCTGTGGGTAGGCATAGTGGGACTCGGGAAGGATCATCAAAGGTGAGGGTGTTTACAGTTGGATTTGAAGTCTTATGAACAAAACTATGATTAGATTATTGTGGTAGTTACAAGCAATGCCGATGCACTGTGAGCCTGAGTGCAGCTCGTGGCTTGGTTCATGTAGGGATTGGTATGTGTATTAAAAATTATGTACTGTAGCGTTTCAGTTATTTTACTGATGCTGCTGAAAAATTCATGCAAGTATTACTAGGGTGAGGATGTAAATGGTTCCCTGCAGGGGAGAAAAGTCTCAAAGGACTTTTTCTGACATTGATGAAAGCAAGTTGGACACTTGGGATTTATGGTAACCTCCTGACAGCAAGATAATGCCTTGGGGAGGTGGGCTAAAAATCGCCAACATACTCTTTCGTAAAGAATACTGGAGTGTGTGAGTCATTGGGGATTAAATACAGGAGAACAATATTCGTTTTCAGACAGCAACACATCACTGCCCACCAAATAGGTTTAACGTTTACACTATTGTAAGATTTGCTTCTCGTGGATTTGAGAACATCTTGTTCACTGCAACTTAGTCACAGATGTGTCCCAGTACAATGACTACAGAAGTCCAGTTGGAAAAGCTGATGGCTTTATCTATTGATATACATGAAACATCAGGATTTTCTTTTTTATTTATTTGTTATAGCTGTCATTGTTATGGGTGTTAAGCACTTGTGAGTGTTAGGCTGTTCTGGTTTGTTCCTTCTAAAATGTCATTAGTGGGGAAAATTGTTGTTTAGATGTATATAATATTCTGCTTTTTCTATGGAATGGTCCGTCTTGACTGGTGTATTTGTTGCATGAACATATATGGGTGCTCAGTTCAGTTGTGACAGTGTAAATGTATTTCGAACATTATGGGAAGTTTTCCCTTCATATTTGTATGATTTATATTGGTTTCTATTTATATGATTTCTCTTCACTAATAAGGGAAGGTTCATCCCAAACTTCAGGATGACCAAGCCAGAGATGCCTAAACCTGGGGGTAAAACTCTTAGAAGAATATGCTGTCTGGTGATCCAATTATGAAATGTATGAAGAGCTACTGTCATCTGACAGCTGGTAAAGATTTTTTGTTCAGAATAAGGAAAATTGTGTTATATTCAAAGATGGGGCCCCTTTCCTAGGAGAAGAGGGTTGCAAAATGTGGCAACATTCTTGTGTGCTTCTTTGTACCCTTGTGAATGGCAAGGAAAAGGAACTGCTGCTACGCAGCTTACGTACACCTTGTATGTACTGTTTACTTAAATGCTGAAAGATAACCTGACCAAAAGCTTCAATCCACCTTCACAACAGGATTTCATGGCAAAGTGATTCAGGATGCTGGTGGGAGCTAGGAGAAAAAGAGTGGTGATTCTGTAGTTGCTGGCTTTGTTTAGAAAGCAAACAGGAGACTATTGGATTTCTTCCATTATAGTGGAAACATCAACCTGTCTTGCCTTCTTTTCTGTGCTTGCATTTGCCTTTATTTTCTGTCTGAAGTGATGCCACAGCTCTGTTCTGTGAACCCTACAGCCAGCATGTGTGTCCCAAACCTGCAGGCAGCAGGGATGGATACTCACACTAGCATGCAGCCTCTCTGACACAAGCATTGACCTAAGAGGAGATCAAGGCTACAGTATTCATGAAGCCCAGGGCAGTTCTGGTTTGCTTTGAGCTCTGCCGCATAGGGAGATATTACACAACAGCAAGGGAAGGGATTTTCATTACGAAGCTACAAGAAGCCTTATGCATGTCTTCAAGAAGAAAAGCCCTGAAGGCAGGCACACAAAAAGGCAGTCGCCTACTGCAGAGATGCTCTTTTGGGTACTTGTTCCCCTCATACATATAAATTCTGTATACACACAGCCCTCTCATCCCCCAGGGTATAATATTTAGGTCTGACTTCAGTATACTGGAGACAGGCTGTAGGCCAAAAATCCCATATGGCCACTTGGCTCTTGCTGGGCTGTAGTGAGGAGCTGGCAAGGCTGATCCATGAGGATCTGCTGGCTGGAAGTGGAGCAGATCCTGATCTCCACTTGTGTAGTTGTGGTTTAACGGCATCACTCAGTGGTGTAACTGCCTGTGCAGGAGGATGTGGGGCTGCTGGGGTCAACCAGTTTAATGTGTTTTGGCTGTGTGGTGGCCATCCCAAGCAGAAAGCACAGGGGGGTAATTGTTGCAGAAAGGTTAATTTTTACCTGTGGAAGCCCTAAGGTTTGAGTGAGATTTTTCAGGTAACAGCCATTGCTCAGTACGTATTCCTGCTTCGGGGGGCTTGAAACAAATGCTCCCATCCTTCACAAAACCCTGATATAAATAGAGATGCTCCCTGCTGTAACAGCTAAATATTATTCTCTCAGCAGAGCACTGAGAGGGATGAACCACAAAGATGTAAAATTTGGAGTGAATTTCTGGCATTGTAGTTTGAACTGTGTCTGTTCAAACTATGGAAGGTGGCCCTATGCTCCCACTGGTTCATACCTCGTGGTCTGAACCAGGCTGGTGTATTACAAAGTGTCCTATGGAAGGTGGCCCTATGCTCCCACTGGTTCATACCTCACGTGGTCTGAACCAGGCTGGTGTATTACGAAGAGTCTTTTCTGAAGCATAAAATCGATCTCGCATAAAAATATGTGAGAATCTTGCCTTTGGTTTTGTGGGAGAGCAGAGAAGAGTGGAGATAGGAGAGAAAAACATGCTTTTAAACCAGCTAAAAATAACAATAAGAAAGTGAATTAAAAAATTCCCACAAACTTAATATTTTTAAAACGACGTGACTTTCTAAGTCAGCCACATGACTTTAGAGGGGACAGGGCTGACTCATAGGATTTGAATACTACAGATTGGCAATACTAAGCCTCTCTGTTTTCTGGGCGGGCATAATTACTGTTAGAGAGTGAATTGCCTCCCCCGGATCTTGGAAGGGAGTAGTAGAGAAGAGGAGTAGCTGTGACTCAGACGTGGGGATGTGTGTGAGTCATGGTGACTCTTGGATTGGTAATAGCTTGCTTAGGGCAGCACTTAAAATCTCATGGTGTACCCCTGCAGTAAGGTGGGTATTTGCAGCAAACAGACAAAACCAATACCATCGTTTAAAAACAATACCACTGGGGGCTCAGGGAAAGAATGAGCCATGGCATTTTGCTGTTTTACAGGTGAAATAGGAATTAAATGGAAATGCTTTGATTTCTTTCTCATCACATAGGCCAGTTTCAGTATTCAAATAAACTCTAACCCCTAAGTGCACTGGAGCTCTTAAGTATTTGTGAAATACCAACATAGTCTAGACAAGGAGGAAAGTTTGAATAGTAATGATAGTTTTGGGGGTTGAAAGTTTTGTTGTTGTTTTCGTAGCTTTTATAAGGTATTTGTCATTCATGCTGGCAGAGCGGGAATTCTAATGAGTAATTGGCGTTGCTATTGTTTATTGCTTTCATGTGAAATCTATTTCATTTATTTGTTTGGAATTCAGCCCAGCAGTGGATTACTGTTTTATCCATGTCCGGTTTAAAATATTTGATTCAAGCTTTCAGCATGCAAATTAATCTTGATGTATTTGTAAATGGAGAAACTGTGCAGGTTTCTATTTATATGATATTAAAGATAAGGGACAAGAAGCAATGAAAATGCAACCAAATATTTACAGTTGGGAAAAAGAGAAACAGCAACATCAAAAATGATATTCTACATGAACCAAGCTAGAGAAAAAAGTGCTGTGAGAACATAAAAGTGGTTGTCTTTGCCTGCCTCCAGGAGATATTTATAGACATAGCGGAGTTTAAACTGAAACTCAGTTTGAATAAATTCTAGGCATGGTCTTCATGAGAATACAGATAGGAAACTCTATAGTATTTCCTGTGTATTAGAGATATGTGTATACAAAATGGGTATTGTCCAGCTTGTGATTTCCACAAAGGAGGTAGAGAAGGTGTGGATGGGAGCTGGTGCTGCCTGTGGAGAGCCCTCGTGAGCACCTGCTGCAGCCAATCCACCATGGCACTTACACTGGGGCTGGGGACTATAGTTGGGGTGAGTGGGACATGCAGCAGAGGACGTTGGGCAGACACATCTGAACCCTGCATTGCTGGTAATCCAGGTGAAAGCTTGTTACTTCTATAGCATCTGAGCTTGTGTTGGCCCCAGAGAAATCCAGAGCTGCCACTTGGAGTAACTGAAGTGCTTATTCCTGAGCTTCCAGACAAAAAGGAGCTGCTGGGCTTCGAGGACATCCTAGCTGGCGGCAAAGCTCCTAGATAAGCCTGGCCAACTCCCCAGATTTTATTTCAGTGGAATTTTACATTTCGGTTTTATGTGTATGTCTGAAATAGGGTTGAAAGCCACAGACTTGAACAACGTTTCGTAGAGGAAATTGCACAGCTCTTAATTTAAGTAGCATTGCACAGCTGTTTCCCAGAGCAAACTGGTGACCTTGGCTGGCAGGAACCTAGTACCAGGGATGTGCCACTGTGGCTCCTGCTGGTCTCACTCCCAACAAAGTGCAGAAAAGAGACCAGGAAGAGACAAGGGCATCTCCTCATCTTTATTTCCCACTCCATGATTAGGAATATCTCAGTTGCTACAATTCCTTGGTGAAATGACTGTTGCAGTCAATGAAATCATCAAATTGGTCTATCCCCAAGTGATTCAATGATGTTTCAAGACTAGAAGGCAATTTGTGGGAATTTAGAGGAGAGGATTTACAATCAAAGCAATTATGATCTTTTTAAAGATACTATTGCTTTAGAAGCTATTAGGAAAACCCCCCCTCATCCAAATACTGCTTTTTAGTGGTTGAAAAGAATGAGTGGGGGCAAAATTTGTATATTTGGAAAATGAACAGAAGATACTGAGTGTCTTGTTCCTGGGTGATCATATTGCACTCTATATTCTTTTAGTAGTAATACCAGCTCCCTCCGAGGTGAGATTTCAGGGTTACTGTAGCGCAAGTGACACTGAGAGGGGGAAAGGTCTCTGTTTTTAATTTAGAGAGGTATAAAAATAAGTTTTCTCAAAAAGGCTGTTTGGTCCTTTTCCATTCTCTCTATTTGTCTATCCTTTGTATATTTGAATAGCATAGTATTGTGCTTGTTGCTTCCTGCTCCATTCATGCTGTACTTGACATAATTAAAATGAGCTATGCAGTTATTTTGGTATTACTTGTACATTGGGAATCTCCTGTGTGTCTGGCTATCTGTAGTCAAATGTGCTTGTACAGTGGCCCTAAGGTAAAATCTTGTCATCATTAAAATCCAGCCAGGGTCCCCATGGAGTTCAGTGGCCCAGCATTTCATTCCACCAGGAGAAAGCTGTATCAGCAGCTATTTATCCCTTCAGCATTCTGCTTTTCCCTAGATTAGTTTATGGGCTAATTTATGGGCTATGGAGATCCCTTGAAACAAGGAGCCCCAGCCCTTTGGGATCTTGCACATCAGCTAAATCTCCAATTATTAATACTGGTGGCTCTGACTGAACTCAGCCATGTCAGTAAAAGCTGACGCTACATTAATGAGGATTTAGTGTCTGTGAAAACTGAATTTCAGGTATTTTCCTGTCTGTCTTGAGGATTTGTTCGTTGCAAGACCGTCCTTATCCCAGTGGGCTCCAACTCCCATCACATTGAGTTTTGTAGGAGCTGAATGAAGTCCTTGTGTCTAGAGCCAAATTAACCTCAGAACACGTCACTAACCCTCAGGTGCAGCTTATAGTGTCTGCTGGGTTGTGCTTAACGGAATCTGTAATGTGTTTAACAGCACTTTGCCAAAAATTAATTGTATCCGAATAAATACCGGTGCTGCCCTATACAGTAATCGGTTTGGTTAAAATCAGTGCAGACTTTACCAGTAAGTGTTTTTTTCCTATACACTGAAAAAGTACACTTTGAAAATAAAAGTGCTTTGCTGATTGATGGTTGTCCTTTGCTGTGCCATTTTGAGGGTGACCTTGGTCTGTTTTGACACTCAAGCAGCTCAGGTTTTGCTCTGGAGTAAAATCAACTTTTATAGGCACTATTTTTTTTTAGAGTTGTGCCTTTTATTTGAATTAAGCTAGGCTGCCTTTCCTGAGGCGGCTGCCTGATGCATAGTGAAACCAACAAGCCTTTGTAAAGAGGATGAGCCTTGTCAGGAATAGCTACCACTGTCAGCTACAGCAAACTTAATAGCTCTTCATTTAATACAATCCCTTAATCACTGCATTCAAAATGCAATGCTGCTGGACACTGGCTATGTTTTCTTTTCTGTGTCCCAGTTTACTGTATTGATGCATTTTCACATCTAAAAATATCTGAGCTGTTTCCATGATACACTCTGCTTCAGTTTGCACAGAAAACAAGTCCTTGTTTGACAAAGGAATATCTGCATTATAGCCACTAGCACAGACAGTCACTGGATACTCATGACTGAAGAGGGAGGTTTGGTGCAGGAGTTTATCATCTCACATGACAAACTGAGTAAAACAAGTTATGAGGGAAGTTGTGCCTGTGACATCCAGCTTGACTCCAGTTTACAAGGTTCATTCCTCACTCCTTCCAGGCTAGGACAGACTTGTCACTGTTCTGTACTCTCCTCTTTGTGCTCCCTTATCAACATTCTGTGTGGGTGCTTGATTGGAGCAGGCAAGTCAGAAAAAACTCAAAAGGAAACTATATTGTTGAAGACCATGATAAAGTTTTAAGGGCTTGGAGAATTTCCTAGTGGCTTTTGCACTGATGCAGTTTGAGCTCTGGCAGGAGAGGCTAGGTATTTTAACTCTTCCTTTGGCAGCATGGCTTTAAGGAGGTAAGCTGATTGGTTTACACAGAGAGTGACTGCAGTTTCCAGGATGAAATGCTTCTCTCAGGTGTCATGTAACAGGTCAATAATAAATAGGCTGTTGCTCCTCAGATGAACCAGTATTGAAGCCAGGCTCCCCTGTAGTCCTATTCCTAGTAAACCCCATCTGGAGACTTGGGAAATAGAAGGTAGAGAAGGTCCAGCAAGGTCTCCTCCTCTCAAGCAATGTACAGTTCCTAGCCCCAGTGTGTAGGCAAAGTGTTTGTGCAGAGGTAAAGAAGCAGCTTTGACAGTTGGCAGGTTGTTTTGTGGTTTGTTTTTTTTTTCATGTTTTACTGCTTTTTCTTTTAACACAGAAGCTCAGCTACCCCAGGGAGGCTGCAAGGCTGGGAGAGCACACATGGCTCCATGGGCTACCCTGCTGTGATCCCCGCCTGCTGAATCTCAGCCTTAGGTCTGTTGTGCTTGGTACGTGGTCTGCTGGTGCCATGTGGTCCGTGAAACTCACACTGCACTGTCTTACATCAGCAACAACTCCAGCTGAGTTTGGTGGAATTAAATTGGATTTGCTTCAAGTCTGTCAGAATAATTCTATATTCTCAAATAGCATAACTATTGCCACCTATGGCATGGCTTATGGATGCAGTGCTTAATCTTAAGAGGTTATTATGGAGCTGAGTAGGAAAGGGTTTTTCTGTCCCAAAACCTCATTGTATTTTCCAGCCCTCTCAATATCCTTCTTTGACTAGACCTCTTAAAGAGCTTTTCTGGGAGCAGTGGGGAGTGCCAGAGGGTGATGAAAGAAGGGAGAGACAATGCTGAGAAGGAAAATGCCAGTGTGAGGCTCAGACACCCCGGTCCAAGTCCATGCCTTGCTCCTCTCCAGTGTTCAAGCCTATTTATTATTGCAGGGTTGGTTGCTTAGACTTCCCCATCCCACTTAGAATTACTGACTCATCCAGGATGAAATAAAGATTTCCTAATGGAGATTTATAAAAGCTGCAATCAGTCCTACTGAAAATATTTACCAAGTTGACATATCTAATGGAGGTAAAGAACCTCATCAGAAACTTTCTGCCATCTGTGGTTTGTTATTCCTACATAAAATGTATATTAGCTACTTGTTTACTTCTGCTGTTTTGGGATTTATAATGAAAAATGATGCCAGCACCTCACCACTTTATAAGTAGAGGTTGATTGTCAGCAGTAGCAGGTTGATCCAGGATTTCAGGTACCTTTAGTGCTTCTTACGGTTATAATTTATGGCCAGCTTTTTTCTGTTGGTTAATACGGGGATGGAGATATAAAATTCCAACTTAAATATTTATGTAGCTAGCGTATCTTCTTGAATATTTCTTAGTGGTGAGGAAATGCTGTTTAAAGATCAATACATTGCAATTCAGTGGGAGGGACTATGTGAAAGCTGTCAATGTTTTGAACAAAATCTGCGTATGCCATAAAGTGGTAGAATTACTCATCCGCCAAATCTGTGCTTTGGGAGGGAGCAAAATGTGTTAGTTAATGATACTTCAGTAGTGACAAAGAATTTGTCTAGAAAATTGGCACATCAATTGAGAATATCTGGTTATTGAGATTAAGCATTTAGGGGTTCAGTGTTTCTTTGGTACATTTAATTCCAGCTAAAGGGACAGAACTTGTGCACGCACAAACTGAATAAAACCCAGACAGTGACTACTAATCTTGCTCTCATATATAATGTGGAGATGAGATGATGCTCAACTTTCCTTATTTGTCAAATCTGACAATTACAATTACAAATGCCTTTGCAAAAGATCCCATTTCCTTCCTACTGACTGACAGCTGCCTAGAGGATTCACAAGCATAAATCCATTCTGCATATAAACACCTCAGATAAAAAAGAAAGTGTTTCTGCAGAGATTTTGTGTCTGCAGCATGGCAAGAGTTACATGTACTGATTTGTATCTCTGCTCTCTTTTTGCCCACTTACCATAAAAATAGATAACAAAGACAGGAATACAGTTTAATAAAGTCTTATGAAAAAGATAAGCACAAAATTAATCTGGGAAATTATCTGCCTACTATAGGTTTTATTGACACTTAATATTTTCAAAGATCTTGAATTACTACGTACTGATTGTATAATATTAAAGTTTAAGAATATATTAAAATTGTATGAAAATGTCTTATATAGCAAGCTGAGGAGCCAGTGCTATCTGATTTTATTTGTGTCTGATGCATCTGCAGCTGAAATCTCTGCAAGTCTTTCCCTTGTCTTTAATAGACATCAGAGCAGGCTTTTAAAGGAGCAGGTCTATTTACTAAAGGTCAGACACATTTGTAATGAAAATTCCATTCATCAAGATGCATTTATAGTGTGAAAATAGCTTACTACTTGAGAATGGATTTTTCTCTCTCCTTTGCTCCCCTCTGGAAAAAAAACACACACCCCTGAAAAGAATGATGGTAACGTTTCTCATGGCACTCAAAGGTCAATTCATAATATAATAGCCCTGAGGGCTTACTCAGCTGGATGAGGAAGCTGTGCTCTTGCAAAGTGCCAATATACAGACAGGTCTGTAGGCATTAATATCTGTTTGAAATAATCTATCAATACTGGTATCTATGGTTTTGATAGTTAAATAAACTTGGTGCCAAAGAACCTGGTAGATAAAAACTTACTGATGGATTGTCTGCTTTGAAGGATTGAGGAGGTCTGGTCTTGTCTCTTCCAGTGTCTGTAAGCTCATGTAGTTATTGTAGTTTTTCCTCAGAAATGGGTTTGTTTAGTTTTTAGAAATGTTTGTGGTTTTTTGTTTGTTCCCCTGGGAAAAAAATGCTGTTGTGTTTTGATATAAATAAGTATTTAAATAAATAAATAAATAAATAGAAATCAAAGCTCACAGATGACTGCCAGAGCCTGTCAGAGTCCAAGGAGCAGCTGGATGATGCTTTTAGTCATATTGGTTTAGTTTTAGTTAGCTCTGCAAGGCTCAGGGAGCTGGACTTGATGATTCTTATGGGCCCCTTCCAACCTGAGATACTCTAACTCTCAGAGTACCTCATCAAAACCCTGAAACCCCGCAAAGAACTTGCAGCTATGATTTTTGTTGTTTTTTACAGCCCTGCCCTGTCCTTGTGTTCCCTTTGCATGCTTTCTCTCCAGCTGATGGAAGTGGGGTGGACAGTGGGAGATACTGTCAGAGACTACAGGAACATTTAGGGTAGCATTAATGAGTTAAGCTCAAAGTACAGCTACTAAATGCAGTAATGGTATTTCTAGATTAATTTATTTCTGACAACCCAAATAATTGTGTAGCTGCTGTAGGTGAAATGGTTTTTCAGTGGTGTTTTGTATGTAGCTGGGGAAAGAGGAGCCCAATTTACACTTATCTCACACTAAGCCATTATTAAGAAAGGTGAATTTATTTCCAAGCTGTGCTGCTCTCCCCACACTCCCTATCCCCTCTGCTGCTGCCAGCAGTGCTCAACCTTGCTTTGGCCTTTGTTAACAAAGCATCTCATTCCTTATAATGGTTTCAGACTTTGTGCCTGCTACCAGTATTGCCTGGAGATGTGATGCTGTGGGCATTGAAACTGAAGGCTGTCCTAAGAGGATCCTGTCTCTGCCTGGTGTGGGCTAAGTGAAGTCTGTACTATTTTTATAAGCACTTATTTTGTGTCTGATTTGGAGCATGCTTCCATGCACAAGCAACTGCCTCTTTTTCCCTTTAGGGGCCTATCCTGTGCAGCTGGCAGTGAGACCTGGTGATAAACTGAACAGCAGTTGAAAGCAAACTCCCAGCTTGAGTCCCAGAGATGCCCCGTTCCTCCTGCTGGGAGCTTAGCTGCCAGCATCAACATTGCAGGGTCAGTCTCCAGCATGAGTGTGTGTATATGTGAGGTGGGGATGCACAGCTTTCACAGGCAAAGAGAGCCGCGTGTCTCCTTCCTCACACGTGCCTGCAGCTCATGTGCATGCCTGCATGGGAGAGCTAGTTCATTCTATGACAAGTTAAATGATGTTCTAGGATATAGCTGAGCTGCCAATGCAGTGGGCTAAGGTAGGAGGGGGAGCACAAGGGAGGTCAGCTACTTTAGAGCTCTCAGAGGTAATGTTACTACTAAAGGTACTGTGCTGGTGGTACACCGAAGCTGCTTCTATTAATGCTGTGGATCTTGAAAAGCACTCCTCCCCCTTGTCAAGAGAATATTTGTTATGCATTTTATAGTCTCAGGCATGGCCATCTGCTAATATAGTCAAGTAGACACAATAAAGGAGGCTTACATCTTTTTAGGTTCTGCTACTTCAGGTTCTATTTCTGATGCAGTAGGAGCCAGCACAGCTGAGCTGAAAGACTCTCAGGAACACACCATGCATTTTATAGTGAATGTGACTAAAGAAAATCTGCTGAAGGACTAGAATTAAAGGCAGCACATAACAGAGAATTTGGAATTGCTTTTGCCTTGCCTTTAGACAGGGGTAATTCAGAAGCTCTTTTTTGCACAGAAGACTCGAGACACTCTGACATTATGTAGTCTGTGCAGTGCAAGTCTGTGTGTGTGAACTGCACTGAGGTATGAGTGGTCAATGCCAGCTTATCTTTTACCAATATAGGCATGAGAAGCTTTTACTTGTAGTCCAGAGAAGGGTCTGTCACATTGAACTGGTCTCCTGACACATGGCAGGCTTGTACCTGCATTAAGTAAATAAAGCACGCCAGTAACTGTGTGTATAGATAAAGCTTCAGCTTTCCAGAAGCTCATTTTCTTTGCCTTCACTGCAGACATTGCTTGTCAAAGTTGGGAACTCAAGGCTGGAAAGGACTCCTGGGTAAATGAGCTGTGTGCGCTGCTAGTGCAAGCAACCACACTGTTTGTTCTGCATTTGCGTAAGGTGCCCTCAAATCCAAGGTTTCTCACTTTCCAGAGAACTTACAGTGGAAAATACTCTGGTTCAGCCCAGCATGAGTCAGGTCAGTGGGAAGCAGGCCAGTGGCACACTGTGGTCGCTTGGGCTGGGCAAAGCAACACAGACATCCACATGCCTTCTCAGCGGTCAAGCCAGGCAGGAGGAGGGACTGAGTGGCAGTCAGTGGGTTATCTCCCATCTCAGTCTGTGCTGCCTCAATGTCCTTGGGTGGTTTGTTTTTTTGTGGGGGTGGGTTTTTTAGTTAATTTTTATTTTCACCATTTAACCCGCATGCCAGGACACCTCTACTTACTTGTTCTAAAGTCCCTCGCAAGGTCTGATTCAGCTTGATTTTTTGCGGTTCTTCTGTGTATGCTTCTTGACCTCCTGTAAGACGTTATCATTTTTGGCTGATTCTCTTTTCCCTATTCAGTGTATGCACTAATCTGTTCCTGAAATGCCTTTTCTTATTTAAACATGACTATTCAGTAGGGAATTTGGAAGTGCTCTCTTAATCAGAAGAACCCAACAGGAATTGGGACAAGAACAAAGTCTAAAAGCTCAAGCTGAACTTTCAAAATTGTCTGGGGAAAAGTTGTGGAAGATGTGCAAAAGAAATTCACCTGTTGGGAGCTGGAATTTCAGAGTGCAATTTTCATTCATCCTTGGCTTTGCCCTGAATTGTCACAATTCAAAACCTTTTGCTATCTTGGTGCCTCTCAAATATGTCAACCTTTTTTTTGCAGTTCTTCCAGCTTCTTTTGTGGTTAATTTTGGTGGGTAACACCACTCAGAGAGCTGTTCTTTGGCTGGCAGCCTTGCATAGAATGCATTGTTCCTCAGACAAACTTCATCAGTGATGGCAGGTTTGGGTTTATTTTTCTTTTTTCACCTTTTAACCTGCATGCCAGAAGGTTTGCTTTAAAGTCTCTTGCAGGACCTGATTCAGCTTGACTTTCTGCAGTTCTCTCTTGCAAAGGAGAAAGCAACTGTAGTAGAATCATGCCCTCACACTCAGTTTAATGTAAACTGAAGGGCTGTAGGACATGGCTCCCAGCTCGTAGCACTGTGGCACTATGACTTTCAGCAAGTTAATTATGTCTGACCAGCTCTCCCTGGCACGTTTCTCATTAGCTGTGGTTTATGCCAACCCTTTCGCTATCTTAATCCTTCTCTGCTACTATTTTGAGACTTCCCTGATTAACCAAACCTGATGACTTGGTATATTTTGTGATATTTGCATCCCTGCATGCTTTCTTTTCCCTGATCCCCTGAACAGCACAGAAGGAAGAGGGGCTCTGAAATGAGGAATGGCAAAAAAAAATGGAGCACAGAAAATTGTCCTTTCTCTTTTCTGATGCTCTTTCAGAGTTTCTGCATGCTTGGGACAGGTCATTTACTTCACTTTCTTGTTTTTCTCACTGTTTTCTTTCAAACAATTGGCTTGGGCATTCTTCTGAATTCTGCACACATCTATGTGATGGATGCGTGCAGTCCTCTGTGGGATTAATTTGTTGTTTTATCCTGTGTTTTTCATGTTTATGTAGCTTTTGCTTTCAATTGTGTAGTCATCAGAATGCTCTGCAGTATTCATCAACTTCTTATTCCCCAAGGGTTACATGATAAGATAGCAAGTGTCTAATTAAACTTTGGCTAGTTGGCTATCTTGATATCTGTAACAGCAGTTAATACGTGCCTGGTCACAATTAATGAAAATGAATATACCCTTGTAATTATATAATCTCATTTAAATATCCATGACCATGAGCAACAGTAATAAACAGTTAAATAAGAGTATTAGGTTATTACCTCTGTGGGCGAAAGAATCTTCTTGGATTTACACAGAACAATTTAGCACTGTTAACATTAATAGCATAGTAGGTGATTTTGCAGTGAAAATTTTGCTTAATAATTGGTCTATTTGTTCTTTTTAGCTAATGCATTTCACAGCAAATGCAATAAATACTTGCAATTTATAGCATATGTTCAGGAGAAAATCTCTGGTAATAGAAACTGTTCCGTTATCATACGCTTCAGGTATTTTTAATATCCCTACACAAGGTAAGTACATTTGCTAAAGTCACAGATAAATAAATGATCATGGTGCAACCAAAAATAGAATCATAATATACCAGGAGGGTACTCCGGTGATGCAGTAGCCCCCTCCAATATTAGAACATATTTCCTTCAGATATCACCATGTATAGAAACAGCATCTGGAAAAGTAAATGTCTGGTTCTGGCAATGGAAGAGCGATACTGTGATGACAGTCTGTGGAGACATCTTGAAAAGATTATGATTTCTTTTTGTTTCTGTCTGTCTTTTATCTCACATTTCCTTTGAAGGTATCCTTGGATGCAAACAGTTTCTGCATCTGTGTTTTGGAAAGCTCATAAAAACATAAGAGCTTTCCTAGTATTGCTAAATGAAGGGACAGTGATTCCAGCTTTTGTTTTTTAGAGAGACATGTGAAGGTATGAATGAGAGTGGGCACTGATGGGCAAAAACCTTGAATGACATTTTGTCTGTATCCAAACCTGTCTGACCTTGTGATTTCCCTCTCCCCATCACCTGAGAAAACTCCATCTGAGAATGTTACAGGTGTAAGGAGAGGAGATTTGGAGGGCAGGTAAGAACAGAGTATGTTTAAAAGGTCTGATCTGAGATTTCATGTGGAACAAGTGTCTGTTCCAGAAGGCTCAATTGCTTTATTATTAGGAGCATGTGATTGGAGTAAATATAGTCCTGGAAGCAATGCTGGCTGGAAACACACCATTTCATTGAAACTCAGCTTGCAGGATTTCTTCATGAGTTTAACTACTTTGACATACTTTCTGAGGGGAGAAAATGATCCAAACTGAACATACTTGCTTTGAAACAGCATTAAACTCTGGCTTGAAGAGGTCAAGCCTGCTTCCTATCCTGAAGATATGAGATAGCTTTGAATTCTGTTAAAAGGTACCTCTGAGGAGGAAAACAGGCCCCAAATTAATTTCCACAGGTAAGAAAGGATTCATTGTGAAACTACTTGATGCAGTCAGAGGGTCTGTCTAGAGGGGATGGCTTTGCTCAGAGGGAGGCACAGGAATCACTAGGCTGTGGGAGAGGTCAGGGAGGACAAAAGGGCAGAAAGAAAACTGTAAATCACAGGGAAGTATATAATGTGGAGGGAAAATAGAAGAGAATAAAGTTGTGCTATGGTTTTCCTTGTAGTGAACCCCTTTATGGTAATTTATTTTCCTGTGGGATGTGCACAGGGACAAGGGATAGATCTGTCATGCATTTTCACAGCCATGGCTCTCTTCTGCTATCCCTCCTGTTCAGAGGGATGTCATCCCTCATCTTTTGCCATCCCTCCTGTCACTCTTAGATGTGGCAGTTATGTTTCTGTGCATCTTGTATACGTTTCTGTGAAACGTATGTGAAAGGTAACTTTGTGCCTTATATAAAACAAGCAAACAATCACCTTTGCTTCTTTACAGTGAGTTTAAATTGAATATTGTGCTGGCGTATTTCCACTTCAAAAGGACAATATTGACCAGTTGGGTGTGGGATTTTTGTGGGTGTTTTTAGCTCCCATTTTTATAAGTACCAGATCCAGTACTCCAGAGATTTAGCCTGGGCTCCCATGTCCTCATTGTTCTTCACCACCTTCGCATGGATCCTCCAGGTCTGCTAGAGGAAGCAAAGGCACTTTGTGACACATTGAGCTCTTCCAGCCGAGGTATCTGCCTTGTCTGCTTGAAACATTCTCTCTGGCTGTCTGAAGATCGTTCTGAGCCTTGAAATCCACCTGGGTGTTTTTCCCCTGCTCAGGGCTGTGCATCCTCACATCCTTTGGTTTTGTCTCATTGTTTCAGATCTTCTTGGGGGAGTTCTTAGCCTTTTTCCATGGATGTTTTTTTTTTTCCTCGTTTTGTGTTGATAATACTGGAACGGGCTGGG
>JAVHNF010055224.1:36453-54977 GCA_034783455.1 Micropsitta finschii
AACAAGAATAAGGGGACGGGGAAAGACGTCAGGGGAGAAAACTGGCAAAGAAAAGCTACACAAACCCACTCAGCACACAAGGATGTCACAGGGTTGGTCACACTCTCACTCTAACCACTGACCCTATCTTATTCCACTAGTTTACACCACTCAATTCACACATATATGGCGCATAGATTAAAAAAGACCCAAAAAGTGGTTCAGCCTCTTCTGAATTTTATTTTCTTTTATGGTTCTTATTCTCCAAGCTGCACACAAAGAAGTTTCCAAGACAAAAGATGTTGTCAGCAGCACATGTTAATATACAAAATATTTTCACCCAGAAGATGACACACATTTACTTGGATTACAACTGTGAAGACATAATGCTAACTAGCAGCTTTTTGCCTTCATTCCCAACTGCAACCCACTAATTAAGCGAACTGTAAAATCTTAAGTCAAATTTCAATTGCGACTTACACAAGCAGTCTGATAATGCCATGCTAATATAGCAGTCTAAATGAAATACAGCACTTGGTGTTTTGGCCAAGTTATGCCACACGAGAATAGCTTGTTCATATCATACATAACAGAAAACTTTGAGCAAATTCACTCCAATATTTGCCACTTGTGAGTTATAGAGTCTTCATCACTGACTCAAGGATCCATTCATCTTCTGCATGCTAAACACTGTATTTTTGAAGTAAGTCCTTTCTATACACAGCAACAGCTGATTATATTTATTTAAGACATAAAAAACTCTCAGTATGAAGGCAGTTTCGGGGTATCACCTATATGTATGTTTTGTTGCTCTTGTTCTGAATGTATGTTTGGCCTTCTGGGCATTCTAGCAGAACACAGCCAGCTGGCATAGTATGAGTACGAGCAAAGTTACTGATCCTGTTCCTGTTTTTCTGACTGGCAAAAAGTTTCAATTTTACTTACACACTTGGACGAGTTTGTGGTCGTAAATGTGCCATTTGGTCAGTTGATCCTGATGTAGGCCTTTGTATTATACCTGCAGACTGAGGTCCAGAAGAAGCCGATGCAATGATTGCAGCAGACAAGAGAGGTGGTGGTGGAAGTGGGGGATTCATGTTCTGATTTTATGAAAACAAAAAAAATAGACACAGATGATCAATAGTGTTTGATGAGTTGAATCAGCTGGAAAAAAATAAAAAAAAACCCACGTGATATTCTAAGGAAATGGGGGAAGAACAGCCCAGTTCAATATCCTTTTACCTACTGGTATGATACGACTGGAGAGTTAGGTTTGTCTGTATTTCTCTTTTCCCAGTTTAAAAATCTTGAAATCTTGGCAGCTAATTAAGCAAATTACAAGCAAATTCTCAGCACAGGAAAAATGGAAAACATTGTTTCTAATTTTAACATCTTTAGGATAGGACTCAACAAAAATTCAGAAGCCTTCCAGGAGGCAGATTTTGCATCTTACTGCTGCCTGTACTTCAAAACATGATTGTTTTTGTAATGTGAAGCTGAAACGTAATAGACAATTCAGCAGCAGTGCACCCAAACCCACCCCTCTGGGGGAAATTTTCTTTTGATGTATGGGTTACAAAAGCCAGCACAATACCAGACCACAGTCACTGAGCTATTGTTACCACTTTCTCCTGTTCTTCCAGTTTAAAGAGTTAGCTTTTGAAATTCAGTATTATCAAGATTGGTAATCTTTAACAAACACCCCAGTAGAAAGGCACAGTTCTTTTACAGGCAGATCGTAATGGGGGTCCTGCCCACAGGCTTCTATGCCTTTTGAGAATCAATGGAGCAATTGTTACCTCCTGCTCTGTAAAGCCTCAGACAATTCTTTAGGACCTTGTGTACTGACACTCCTGGGAAAAGGCTCTCACAAAAGGAGAACTTTTCCTTTCCCCCTTCCAAAAATAATGATTTGTGTTACAACACACGTAAAGAGAGTAATAAAAAACCTCCAACATTTGAAAAATTAAAACTGAATTTGTTTCAAACATAACCTTCAACTAAACACAAGCTTTAATACTGAAACAAAACACTAAGCCGCGCCACTTCAGGTTTAGAAAACACCTGACAATAATATAAATCAACAAAATGTCCTGAACTACTGCCTGGCTCTTCCAGAACATCAGCATATAAAAGCACAGCGTTACATTATCAGTTTTGAAATTATATAATGGAAAGTAATTTTAATTCCCCCCAAACACCCTATTTCTAAAGGTTTTTTTTTGTTGTTGTTTTCCTATGCAAAAGCCTTGAGGGAAAATAAGTTTCAGGTGTACACTGTGCTATTATTACCTCTCTACATTTGGTGAAACTGTTAACAGCTCTCTGAACTAGTCTTACTCTGTCAAGACACAGTAAAGAGCTGCATGATTTAAAGCTTTCAAATCTAGAGAAAAACTGACTAACTCTTCCAGTTTTTCAGTCAAAATTCTTACACTTATGTGTGCATGGTATATCATTAAGTATTTCTATTTTTTTATTTAAAGCTTTTTTTCTGACTGTACATTAACAATTTCTTAAGAAAAAATAAGACCTCCTGTATCCAACACAAAGCAGGCATGATCTGCTGGAGAGCTTTGATACACACAGTTCAGTTATTCACAAGAACCTCAATTGCATTTCACTCACATTCTAGATCCCCATTCATACAACAATCTTTCTAAAATATCTTGATACTTCATACTGCAACACCAGCTTTTCTCTTTCAGTTGTTTTACAGTATAAGTTACTTCCTCCCTCCCAGTCAGCTTCGACAAATGTCTTCTTTGAACCCAAACTGAACATGAGCATCTAACTTCTATGCAACCCATATACAGAATATAAATTAAAGTCTATTTTTAGTCATCTAGATTCCTTTATACATGGTTGAAGCTGTAAACCCACATTAGGAGATGATTAGCTGGAAATCTGTAAAATTAAACCTATTTGTGCACAAAATCAAGGTTGTCACGATTCTGCACTTCCTGCATCTCTAAAGATAAATGCTGGGTGTTGGATTTTATTCATTTGAACACACAACACAAACTGAATTTTTAGCTGCAGCAAAGGCACCTTCCCAGCTCTAGTTTATTCTGCTTTATTCAGTTCCTGCTCCCCTCCCCATGTCTATTACTATGGTAATGAAACCTGCAGTGAACCACAGCCCAATTAAACTCCTAACTACTTGGCAAGTATTTAGAAATCTAAATAAACTACCCGATAGACTTCAGAGGACTAAAGCTCTTCAGCTTGCATTGCTACAATTTGATAAATAGGTCCAAATGCTCTAGCCAAGTTGTCAAGATTTTTTCTTACATGTAAATATTTTTCTAGCTATTGAGAAACATACCTACCTCCAGAGCACAAGCTAGTTTTGATGGTTTCCATATTCAACATTCTGTGGAAGAATATATGTAAACTGCACATGATTCAGTAAGATATGCTTATCAAAATAATTCAGAGCATTTTATTTTAGGTAGTTAAGGCAGGAAATCAGAAGTTTCTCCAATACTTTTCAGACAAGTGTATTTTCAAGCATGTAAAACAGCAAGGAAGTGCTAATATATTTTTTAATTGGATGACGAAGTGTTAATTCGATAATTTATGTAAAACTTCAAACAGTATCTAGACTCACGTTCAAGAAACACACACATATTACTAAGTTTAATTATAATTAGGTTGTATTCCCACTGATGATCAATAATCAGTGCATCCAAAACATAACAAAAGGCACAGCAGTGGAAAAAAAAAAAACATTCAGTAACTGTCTTCACTCCTACATGGTCTAGGAAGAAATGTATGACTTGCAAAATCTCTTGAGGGCTAACAAATTAAGGCTCATGTTTAACAAAATTCCTAAACTATAAATATATGTTATCAAGAACAGGGCTCTCTTACAAAACCCTGTTGTTTCTTTCAGCTGCTTCCTCTTCCCAACAAAAGTTGACCTGAACTTTTTTTGGTTAAAATTCAGACAGTTATTATATAAACATCCTCCTGACTGCTTTACAATATTGAATCATCTGGAACTACATAAGAGAGCACTAAATGTCATCAGTATACCATAAAGCTCAGCTTGTACCTCATTAATAAGAATTCAGACTACCTTATATGCTTTACCATAGAGGGCCAATTTTTGTGTGTGTGGGCAAGCGAACAGGACCAGAAAAAGCTTCAGCATGGAGGTACGTGTAAACCATCCAAATACAGACCACCTATTTCTGCTAGTTAAGCGCACATACCAAGACACTACTTCAAAGTCAACATATTCAACCTGCAGAAGTAGAAATATGGATATCATATCATATATGCAGGTCGACTGCAGTCCAAAATACTTTTATGTTCTCAAGAGACTGTAAAAGCAGAATGAAAGGAAGGTAAATTATCCATTGTTGCTACATTCTGTTTTAATTCTGCTTCTTTTGAATGTAACTAACTCTGCTGTGCTATATTTTGTCTCAGTTTTCCCATATCATGGTTCAGATCATATACTTGCTTTAAGAGTTTTTTCAACTAGATGTCCTCCATTAGATATCTACCTTATAAATCACATCCAAGAACTTGCTCCCAAGTAAATGAGCCTAACCTAATTATACATGCATATTTTCACCCAACAACTATTGAACTTGACATCTGCTATTTATATTTTATAAAGAACTCCAAATAGACTAAGCATCTACAAGGTTCAGAAATGCTAGCAGCCAAGAAGAGCGGACCAATTAATACTCCCTTAAAGGGCAAAGTTGTGGTTTGAAGTCCCAGAGAGAAGTGTAAATGATAATATCATAGTCAAAAGCCTCAGCTGTGAGAAGTTTTTCTCAGTTCATAGCTTCTTTAATTTCAAAGAATCAAACCTCAAAACAAGAATTACTGCTGCTGGCTAAAGAACTGCTGCTGTAAAAGAAAACCTTAAATTATCACAGGTTTTCTGAATGCAAATTTGTTTAAATGATACATGAAGCAGACAGTGTATAAGGTAACTTAACAAAAATGCTCTTATTCCTCAGTCTTATTTGTGTAGATTTTGGCTGCAAATGTGTAAATTACTTCATAAAACTTTTGATACTAAATAGCATCTACAAAATATTATGCTGGACAAAATAAAACTGGCATTTATTGAACCACCATAGTATTTCCCAAAATAACAATGTAAAACTAAAATGTGATCCTAAACATGTACACAGACAAATGACTCACAGGCTCCTCTAGGAATTCATCTCAGCTGTCTCAGAGAAACTTGCTACCCAACAAGACAGCTCAAAATATTTCCTCTTAACAATAAAAAAGCCATCTTTCTTACAGCAGATAAGAAGCTAGCTCTCCTTTGCTTCTAGATTCAGGACATACAAATGTAGCAAAGCTGCATAAATACAGGACTACCATAAAGGAATATATCCTTCTCTTCTTCACTGATGAGGAATCATGCTCATCCTCTCTGTTTTCTTCATTCTCCCTTAATTTTAGTTTGGCAAAGAAGTAAAAGAACTTGTGTAAATGGCTTGCTCTCAAAGAATAATTAATTATTATTTTAAATAGTGTTATAAGTACCAAAATGACTGGCAGGAAGAAGATCTAATTAAATCATCTTCATGCTAAAGAGAACCCCTCCCTGTTCCAATCCAACTTCCCTGTCATTTACTTAGTATTCAGAAATGAAGTAAAAGCCAAAATTGAAAAGCTTAGAGAAATGCAGGAATTTATACTTACAAAAGCAAAAACTAAAAAAGCAAAGGACTCAAGCCAACCACTTCTGATATATTAAACCATAAAACCGCAACTGCTCCATGGCTTAAAATTAATGCTCAGAATGTCAGGGAGGGTATTTCCAGAAGGGGAACATCTAGAAACAAGAACATGACTTCCTCTCTTGACCTGTCAGAACCATTTTGCACATTTCTAAAATTGAAACAAGAGTTCATGAAGCAAGAGGAAAAGTGGACTTAAAAGACAAGACTTCACAGCCTGTGACTGTAAACTGCACCATTTAATATCTACAGTAAAAGTACACAAGAACGATCTGACTCTAGCCTGAGCTGCCAGCTTGTATTTTAGTCATGCTGAAAACAAGTCAAGAAGAAACAGAACATTATGTACAGAAGGTTATTGGCTTTTAAAGAGGGTGGCAGAGAATAATTCAGATTCTCAATGGGAATTATATGCCTAATTGGAAACATAACCAGGAACATGGTTATCACAAAAGAAAAGCAGCACTCCAGGATACAGGACGATCATGTGGCAGGAGTTTCGCCCCATGGTGCATTTAGCACTGTAATTTAATTCCTGTGGGGACCAGTGGTGAGAGCGCTTTTGAACAAGCTTATGCAATTAAAGCACCCGAGGTGGTTTAATGACTTTGCACCAGCACCAAAATAAAGTATTTTTCCATGTTGGCATCAAAGTAGCTATTGATTCGTGATAACAAAAGTGTTTGTTACTGAGAAAAAAAAAAAATAGGCAACTTCTGTCACAGCTTCTGAAATGATGCTTTGAATCCTGCCCACCCCATCATCTCCAAAATGTCTCTCAGCCACAAGTCAAATCAATTGCTCAATGCGTATATGTTAGCTAGACTTTTATTCTGCCTAAGAGCACAAAAGATGCCAAAACTGATTTTGTTTGGTCAGTTCTCACAGGTATCCTCTGAAGGAGCAGATTAAAGAAGTATAAAAGATTACATGGATTAGCATATAATCAGCTCATTGTTTCTAGTAGTAGATATGCACTTCATATCCCAGTAAAAAATAAATACTTGAAGGTCCTTCCTGGTGGGCACCAAGTTGAACACGAGCCAATAATGTGCCCTTATGGCAAAAAGAAGTAATGGTATCCTGGGCTTCATTAGCAGAAGTCTTGCCAGGAGGTCAAAGGAGATCAAACCTTCCCCTTTCCTCAGCACTGATGAGGCCAAACATTGAGTACTGTGTCCAGTTCTGGGCTCCCCAGTACAAGAAACACAGACATAAAGAAGAGTCCAGTGAAGAGCCACTACCAAAGGAACAGAGTATCTCTCTTATGAGGAAAGACTGAGAGAGCTGGGACTGTTCAGCCTAGAAAAGGCTCAGAGGAATCTCAGTGTAGTACCTGAAGGGAAGAGACAAAGATGATGGAGCTATGCTCTTTTCAGGGGTACTCAGTGAAACACAAACTGAAACACAGGAGATTCAGTTTGAAAATCAGTTAAACTGTGAGGGTGAGTGAGCACTGGCACGGGTTGCCCAGAGAGGCTGTCCAGTCTCCATCCTTGGAGATACTCAAAAGCTGTCTGTATACCATCCATGGCAACTGGTTCTAGGTGGCCCTGCTTGAGCAGACTAGATGATCACCAGTGGTCCCTTCCTGCTCTGGGTCATTAAAATATGAATTTAAATATAAGGAGATTATTAATTGGTTCTATTAATTGGTTCCATAGCATTCAGTGTGTACAGATGAAGGAGTTGTTAATAATAAAAGGCCACTGAATTGCTACAGCACAACCTGTGTTACTTAGTAAGGGAGGGCAAAAGCATATTGTCTGTATAACTGTCAATAATAAGGTCATCTGTCTGAAGAACAAGGAATGTGAAATAACATTTACTTGGATGAGAACAATTAGTACATAGCTAATGACAATGAAGATTTGCGGAATCATGGTGGATATTTGGCTGAACATAAACTTTTGCACTCAGGCCAAATGAATGGATGCAAATTCTCAAGATCTAAACATCAGAATAACAGGATACAAGTAAAAGGGTCATACTATCAACATTTCATCACTGAAGAAGACCATGCAGCACTGTACCCTGTTCTGGAGTGCACTTTTCATGCCAGAAGGAAGAACTAGAGATAATTTCAGACAATAACAACATCATAATTTTAAGGACTGAAAAAACATAACTTAGAGTCCCAAAGAAAGCTGTCAGAATGTAAACTCTCAGCTGCAACCAAGCCACACCTAAGCATTTATTTAAACAACAAAAAGTTGATAACAGAAGACAGACAATTCTGCCTTTGATTTTGCAGACAAATGTGTAAAATGATCCAAGTGACGAAAGTTGAAAACAAAACCAACCACATTTAGAAGCAAAACTATTCATTATGTTTTACTTGCTTTAAAGACTGAAAGGATAATTAGACACCTAAACAAGCTCAAGTCTTGGAGGTTTTTGTTTGAGATCTGTACTTCATTGGGGTTTTTTTTGGAGGGGGTGGGAGGGGCTGAGTTTTTTTTGAGTTTTGCTTTTTTTGTTGTCGTGTTTGGTTTTGGGTGGGTTTTTTTGTTTTTTTTTTTTTTTTAAGTGGAGATTTATTATTCAAGTGCTTGTTCCCTCCTTCCCCCACCCCCACTATTAGAGGCACATTTTTTGGACTCAAAACAAGAACTGGATACCAAGAATTTCTATGATCAATATAAAGGCTCACGAAGTTCCCTTGAAGATCTCTGAAAACTGGTATCCACAATCTTTCCTGCAGTTAAGCTCAGGCTCTTGTAAGTGCAGTATGATTTAGGGCATTCCAGAGCTCCCCTCCCACAAGCAAAGCTTTTAAAAAAATAATTTTCAGTTGTTTTTAAAATGAAATCCTGCACTTTTTGAAGATAGTGTTATTTAGTTTGTCCAAAGGAAGGAGCACTGCAATGTATTCCTTCCTTTAAAAGATGGCCATTTGCAATAGTTTTTCATATTGATCTCCAAGAACCTAAGACGAGTTCTTCATCTGCCACAAGCATACACACAACTAAAGTCATCCTAATGAGGAGAAAGCAGAATTTTGAAACTTATTTCAGAGAATATTGGTAATATTAAGTAAGACAAATATCTGGCAGCTGTAGTCTTAAGTTACTTATAAATGTATTTTTATAAGATCTTGCTTGTTTCCCCTAACCTTCCCCCCAGCATATCTTCTTTCCTACTCCTGCATAAAAGAAACACTGTTCTGGAAGAAAGTGTACTTTCTGTGTTTACCACAGGAAAATGATGGAGGAAAACTAAAGAAATGGATATGCATGACAGGATGCAAACGTTATTGTATCAATAATGCTTTTGCTGTAGTTCAATATATACCATTGTGTGTCACATAAAATAATTTTGCAATGATTGTTTAAGTCAATGGATTGGAACTCAAGACAAAAGCAGGACTGTACAGACCAAAAATTAATGTGAAGGCTGTTTTCTTGAGCGGTACTTACACCAAGAGCAGCTTGGTAGGTAACTTCTGAAGGGAAGGTAAATGAAGGCCCTGTTGTGACTGGGCTGCTGGGGGGAGGAGTCACAATTAGCCCCGTAGTACCAATATGAACCTGTCAAAGAAAAAAAACACCCAACAGAGTCAGTTCTGAGTAGTTTAATAAAAGCTGGTTTTGGCACAGATGTATGCTTCATAGTCAGAAACACTAGTACTCACCTGTAACTTTAGAACCAATGTTTTGTTATTCATACGAACAGTACTGGATCACACTGCGCACTTTCCCCTCCCCACCGCCATGTTTCAGAAACTTTGGAAATACATTGAACTAGCCATGGAAAACACACTTTTACCAATGTTGGTTTTCATTTTTTCCCATAAAAGGCTGTCAGATCCCAAAGACATGCAAATAAAACATATTACCAGCTCATATAAAATTACACCACCACTTCAAAGTCTGCATTACTATCTCTTCTCCCAAAATGTAATCTCTCTGTGAAACAGACAATTGTTCACGAACCACTGTAGCCTATAACTAAAAGCTTTGAGCAGATTAACAATAAATAAAGCCAGATAAATGTTCCTACTTATCACAATCAGATTAATATGGTACATTTCTAGAATTCATATAATTTTCAAGCTGAACTTAGCTTTTACTTGCATTTATTTATTAATATCTAGTATTATATTAAATTTAGAAAAAACCCCAAGAAATTAAATCATTCCAGTTTCTAGTTTCCACATCTTTATAAAAAACTTTGTGGCACTTACAAAATTAACAATGGTGAAAAAATTTATCTTACAAGACCAAAAATACTTGCTATTATTGTAAAAGAAGCGTTACAAAACATTTGCCTTCAATGCTTTCATGCTAGAAAAAATGTACGTTAATGTTAATTACATACAAGTAATAATTTGAGTAGTCGGACAAGATCAGAAGCCTTCATAGTTATTAAAAAAACATGCACAGATGATTTATGTTTGATTTCATGTAAATTACCTGAGAAGGGGCACTACAGGAAAGTCCTGTCAGCTCACTTATGCGGGCTGCTGCAGTTGGGTTGCTGGAGCTGATGAGGACAGGAGGACTAATTTCCATTGAGTGGCGATTCTGAGAAGACTGTGAAGACTTGTTGGACATAGTGAGGGAGGTAAAAGAGTGACGTTTTTTGGTGTTTTTCTTGGTGTCAGTGTGCTTTTGGGTTGAATTGTTGTGGGCTGCCCCAGAGGTACCTTCCCCAGAGTCAACAGCAGAACCTGAGGGCTTATCCAATTCTATGAGCTGTTTGGCTGCGGTGTTAAACTACAAAAGAAAGCCACACATTAGTATTTTTTTTATTTATATAAAACACGTGAGTATAACAGAAATATCTATTTTCTTTTTATTCATAATAAAATTTAAACCATGGAACTTAAAACTGTGACATACTGCCCTACTCTACAAATCAATCATTACTAAATTACATTTTTCACAAACCCTTTATTTCCACAAAATATTTTTTGTATTTTAGAGCTACTGGAAGTAATAATGTCAGAACTCTCATTTATTCATGAGCTGAAGTAGCACCAGCATCAGTTTGCTGAACAAGTTAACTAATATTAGTATGTACCACTAAATATGAATACAGTTACTTGGATAAGTGCAGCCAATTATGAAGAAGGGAAAAATCTTCTGTGAAGAACATCAGGATGAAAGAATGAAATTAGTTACCATGGAAGTACTACTTCTCTTCTTCAGTGTATTATTTCTTGTCTTTATTTTATCCCTTTTTCCACTATTCCACTATAGCTCATACTCTGAACACTTTCCTTTATATTTGAGGACAAGTATATATATATGAAGTAGTACAAAAGAATAAAGAATGTATTTATTCTTTTTTTTTTTTTTTTTTTTAATATAGAAAAGGTTTCCAAAGGCATTTATTTGAAAGATGAGATCCAGAAGGAAATTCCATGCATATTCAGAAGAAACAAAGTTCAAAGCTGGAACTATCAGAACAATGAGAAGCTGATGTAAAAACCTACTAGGATGTAAGAGAGGAAAATTGTGAAATGCTTGAAGAATCAGAACTACTGAGAATATACTGCAGTGGAAGAATGGCATAATGGGGCATTTGGAAAAGGCTATGAAGATGAGAACGTAGGGTTTCTTCCTAAATGTTCCTATTCTTGGTCCTTTAGAAGGCAGATGAAGAGAACAGGAAGGGTAGAAGACAATGTCACAGTAGTGAACATTCCTAAGAAAAAGGTGGACACTAGATTCTCCTTTCTGCTAATACTGTACATGGATCATAAGACAAAATGATTTTTTACTACTTGTGTAGTACAGAAGACATAACCATACAGCTTTCTCCAATTAACCGCCAAGCTCATTATGGAGGTAATTAATTTTTTATTTACTAAATTTTAAATGTAGAGCAAACATACCTTTAACAGACCAGTGAAAACAACGTGATTTTATCACAGTTACTGACAGGAGGCCAGAAGTAGTATATTGAAACAAGTAGAAAATAAGACCAAAAAAAGCTTTCTCTGCTACCTAATCTGTTAGGGTCCTATACCTCATCATGGAAGAAAGCACACACTTTTCAAAGAATAATCATTTTATGCATTTTGTACATTTCATTTTTTCCACCTCAGATCAAAATTCTTCCTGTCCTTCCTGAGAACCCATGTCTTCCATTACGTCTTATTCAATGGCTGCAACCACTTCTATGCATATCTAACCTACTCCTTTATTTTCCAAAGAGCCTGTTTACGAGTTGCACACAGACCAGAAAAAGAAAAGCAGTACTCATTCCTAAAACAAGAATACCTAATCAAAACAATTAACAGATCACCCAGGAATAAAAAACAAAACCAAAAGCCACTCTGCTAAAAGCACCCCAAGGTACCTGTTACACTTAATTATGTTTGTTTACCTCCTGAAGCTGCTAATGCCTGCAGAATCTGAGTATTCTATAGAGTGAACAACCTGTTAGAGAAAAGTTAAGGCTTGCCCATGGGATTGTTTTGTCTGATATAATTATAAGCAATGTACTGAGCTTTTTCATGTAGAGAAGAAAGCACAGGGCAGCAGCATGAAACTGAACATGGAAGTGAACTGATTACTGGCCTTCTAGAAGTAACCTGAAACCAGCAACAGTTGCAGGATATTTTGCAAGGTGCAGTTTACTTCCTTGAGAAAAGAGGAACTTACATGCGTTCTGCAATGAAATGGCTAGCAACCATTCAAAATCACCATGGGGATGCATCCCACTCACGCTATGACGTGTTTCAAGACAGCATTCCTTTCTGCAGACATCCTGTGTCTGTTCCCACATTTTCTACGTCAGTTGTTTTCCTGCGCAAATGTATTTGATCTGAAGTTTCTTTACTTTAACTTTTATATTCACGTTTATTTTTTTTCATTCAACAAAATTTTTGCTGTAACAGGCAGCCTGAAACCCAATGCCCTTTCCCACAAATCCCAGGAAACAGAACAACTTTCCGAACAGTGGCAAGACCAAGTCGTGTGTCAGTGCTGCGGCAAAAGTTGAGGCTAGCAGATAGGTTTCTGCCTGCTTGCAGCCATCTGGAAAAATTATCAAGTAGACTACCATGCAAGACCTATTTTAAAATCTCTTATGGTTTACTGTATTTAGTTTACAAATCAGGTTTTCTTCACTCACATGTAAATAGTTAGAATTCAAATATCATAACTTTCTGAAAAGAAGCGAAAACACCATTTTCTCTCCCAAACAGTCTTTCCATCCACGTTCATCCAAAGTTTTTATTTATGCAATTTTACTACATCATCATAGGTCAAGGAGTTATTTTTTACACGTTACCGACACCATTATTAGTCAAAATTCCAATTTCTGGACAACATTTCACTTTCACATAACTTGGAAACAAAGGAGTAAAGCCTGTAAGTGGAACTAAGGCAAATGTTGCCCTTAACGGACAAGTATGTTTTGAAACACACCTGTCTGGAACAAGAGGAGATGTTAATAAAAAAACTAAACCTGAAACAGTAAGTACATAAAATCTTGTGTTCTCATTGATTAAAACGTTGTCTTAACTGATGGATGGAGTTGTATAAAATGACAATGAACTTTAAAAAAAAAAAAAAAACCTAAATTCCACTGTAGTGGAATTCTTCCTCCCCTACATTTCTATTAGATTGTTTATAAATAAAGCTAGAGGAGCTGGATTAATACAAAGCTGTTTCCCAGTTGGTCATGTCAACTTGGGAAAACAAAAGCTGTCATTATTTTCTACTGACATTTTGATTTAAAGTGATTTCTTTTCCCTGATTTTCTAGTGGTTCTGTACGAGTGCTGAATAACTTGTAAGAATTTAAATACTTTTCAGATTTGGAGTGTGTTTACTAAGTGTTAAGCCACATCAAAATTTCGAAGTTTACCAAAAAAAGTGTATTATAGCCAGAACTGTACTCTACACAGAAAAATAGTAGTATCTGTTTAGTTCTGATTAATCTTGCTTTTTGGAATGGAGATAAACCTAAGTGTTATAAACTTAATCATACACTTTCTAGACTCACTGCATTTGATTTCATCCCTGCGTAAGAATCTGGTAGATCAGCTTTTAATGCAAGCGTGTTGAAATTCCATCAGCTAAAAGTCTAGTAATTTAGATATGTTAATTATGTCTTACTCTAGTAAAACTAGAGGGTTTCCTTGGTTTTAGCACTTCTTAGGAAATAGAATTTTTTGCAATGCATGCATTATGTATTTTTCATTTGCAGCTAGAAGTAACTATATCACAGTGCTATGTGTCTACAGATGAAGATGGAATGTTTTGTGAGTCAGTTAAACTACGCTTTCAAGCAGAATCACTATTAAAAATTCTCTCAGAATGTTTTTGGTCTTAGCTTTTATTACTGCTACAAATTTAGTAAGAAAGTAATGTAAAAGAATAGAGCAGACTAGGCACTGAATCATAAAATATTCCTCCAGGTAAAAAGGTGTCTTTAACTATATTCAGATAGATTCAGTGTTTTTCATGGTCTTCAACATATCTCAGATTTTATCAGTAAATGCAGCTAATAATTCACATTAAAAAAACAAAACCAAAACCAATAGAAAACAAAGGATGTGGACTAACAAGGTGGGGTCTACCATTATGACAAAAAATAGGTTATGATTACAGAAGTGCGAAATAGAACTAAAAATGCCAGATTAAAAATACTCAAAAATATTTATTGCTTCTCATCTTCAGTGTCTTTAATAATAACATAGCCAAGAATATACTTGGTTGTATCATCTGTCTGTATATTTTCCAGAACAATAGTTATATAATCTCAGAAAACAGGTGTTTCAAAATTCAAATTGATAGTTTTCAGTTTTCTGCATATCTCACTGCTCTTCACCACAACATGTGTTTCAGATTAGTATATACTGAAAAACCCCCACCAACCTGATCTGTAGTATCTTTGCGTACTATCTATCATTCTAGATTTCCCATATCATTTTAGTGGGGATTTGCATGTGCTTACACAAGTCCTCGTTCTAAAAGGGTTAACTGAAGATACATTTTCATAGTTGATGGAAATTGAAAACATTAACAGTGAAATGTATTTTGTGACTACTACTTTTACATATTTTTGTTTTCAAGAGTATATCTCTATTTTGCAAACTTTTGTAGAGATGGAAAAGGAGCTGTGATCTACTTAGCCAAAGTGGTAGCCTTAGGAAAGGGCTTTTTCTAACTTGGCTAAGTTTTAAAAAGCTTTGCTGGCTGAAGAGGCAGTTAACTGCAAGGAGCTAGGAGTGAATAGCCAGGGGAAAGAACTTTGTAAATTGGCTTTTAAAAGCTTCTTAAACCGAAGCCAGAACTGCACTAAGCAGGTTGAAACCCTTTTGGTTTTGCTGTTTGTTTTTCTTTTCCAGTCATTTAACGTTTCCTATCCCCAGATGTACAGGTCCTTACACCAACCTATAAAAATGCATACACATATTTTCCAATAAATTCTATGTTGGTTGAACAGAGCAATTTTTTAAATGGTTCTCATCTCCTCATGGCATTCAGAAATCCAAATCAAAAACCTCACGTTATTCTTAGTATAGTTACACATTTCTTCAGTGACCTGAGGTACATATCTCCCATCCCACAGGTTATAGGAAAATACTTTTTTCTTTCAGCATTCTGCTCACTCATTTAATTAAAATCTTGTCAGTGCAACAAGTGTATCTTACCAAGTATCCATAGCAGATACTTGGTAAGGTACCTATCAGAAAAAGACAAATACTATTCCAAACTTCTGCATCTTTCCATAATGCAAATTTTAATAATAATTTCTGCAGCTGTAAACAGAGTTCTTAATGACCTATGTCTTTCTATATAGAAAATACACCTTTCAAATCTTAAACCTTAAAAGGCTAGGGAAACTTTCTCAACTGGTTCTTCTGCAAATTGTCATACCATATATGAGAAATGCAGGAAGATACAGAATGTTTAAAATAAGGGTCTGTTGGATGTAAAAATCAATGCTTTTCCTGCTTACCAACAGCCTGGTCTTTGACTTCCTAGTTGTGCTAATTTGGTTTTGAGAGGCAGGTACTGGGGACAGTGCAAAGCCTACTATTTTATTTCTCAGACTGGCTGATTGCTTTCATCTTGTGTTTAAATGTGGTTTGTGATTGACTGCACAACTCCACTATTAACAAGAAAACACAGTGACTGCCTCCAAGTACTCTCATTCCAATTCCATTCACTGAAAATAGGTATCAAACAGCTAAGTAAAAATCACTTGTTCAGCTGCTGAGGTCATTGACTTTCCCAAACTAATCACACAGACCTTAGATTATTTTAGGTCTAAGAGTATTTATATCTCAGGTTATTTTACAATCATCAGGAGTACTGATTATTTTTATTTTTAGAAAATAAAATACACACTGGGCACAACCTTACCAAGTACTCAAATTCACTCACCTCAACATATGAAATCGGAAATATTCCTATCTTGTCAGCCAGCATTCCTTCTGCCCAGTTTTCATCCACACGGCGAATTACAGTCAGAACATCATCCTGCGTAAACATGCAGTGATTATGTCTCCCAGGTCTAATTAAGCTTCTAATTTCATTTCCCTCCATAATGCATGAGCAATCAGAGAAGGCAGTGCAAAGACAAGAACACAGAGAAGGCACTCCATAACAGGAACACTTTTGGGGTTGAAGTCAGATGCAGCCGTTCTTTTCCCTATTTTGTCAGAGTTAAGCTACCTGTCCACAGCTCATCTCAGCCATCTGATTTCATGCTTAGTGCCAGACCTCCTGCTGTGTTCAGTCCATGGTATTCATCAGCCCTCTTTTAAATCCTTGGCATTAATCAACAGAACCACAATCTTTCTCCTTCTCAACTGACTCATTACCTAAACTTCCCTAGATAATTGCTTTTCTACTTAAGTATTAAGAACACTGGTAAATGATACAATTTCTTTCACAATTACATGGAGTATTTGGACTAGATACAGTTTTGAGAACATTACATAAAAAAAGGATTTATACGCACATTAAATGTTGCTCTTGCTTGTACTGAAGATACATAATTGCTTCATATGCAAGTTAAAATATTTGGAAACATATGCTTACTCAAGCAGGACTGGGGATTTAAAACAAAAACAAACCCAAAAACCAAACTGACAATAACCAAGTTTGCTAACAAGTTAATCAAAATACACAAGCTAATGCAAATCATCCTCAACAGTATTGATGTTTTGTGCTGTGATAACAATTGTCTGTCCACATGTTAATATCGGTTTTAGAATTGTAGCCATCCTTTTCATTTTTAATAGGCATGGATTGGTAGAGAAGCAATTAGTTTGTATTTGTTCTTTTGACATTCTTGTGCAATTTGATAAACTGAAGAATCAGAAACTGATTAACAGCTCTAATTCCTATTAAAACTCTGTATCATTACATGCCCTGCATGACAGGAAATTAATTACAATAGAAATAACATTGGAAACATCGCATTTTCCAAAAGGCAATTAGTAATATTATAGAATGCCAAAGCTAAATAATACTTTTTGCCTAGTATCTAGATGTCACTTACTAAATGCAAAGCTGAAAATAGTACCAACTTCAACAATTTAAAATGAATTTCTTTAGAATATGGAACACTTAATTGGTAACACAGCCTATTTCCCACAAATAAAGAACATTACTACTGCAATTATGAAAACTTGCATTCTCAAAAATAAAACCTGAATTATATGTAATTTAGGAAGAGAAGCAGGGCAAAACTAATCAACATAAAAGAAATACCTTCAGAACTACCTTTTTGAATGTGTGCAGCTCCATTAAAGAACATGCAGACAAGACTACAGAACAGTCTTATTATTCTTATCCAAGTGCATGACATTATCAAAAGAAAATAATTTTATTGTTTTTACCTTTGCAAATGGTAAACAGTCTTTATCTGCTTCCTTGTCTTTTACTTCAAAGTCATAAAGTGCTTTGCACTGAGGCGGAGGCTGAGGTAAAGGTTTAATAATCTGAACAAAATTGGTAGGAAAAAAGCCATGGATGCCATTGACTTCTCCATGATACCAATTTTCATCCACCTGTCGACGTAAAATGATGATGTCTCCTTTACTGAATTTAAGATCTCCAGGTTCTTTTCCCTCGTAGTTATACAATGCTTTGGCACATGGTAACTGAGGTACACCCTGAAAAGAAAAATAAAATCACTACAATTAAATTAGTATTACTAAATACAATTTGTATGACATCCTGTGAGAGACTATGAATGAAACTATAAAATTGCAAAGTAAAATTATACACAGTAAAATGATTTTATTGCAATGATTCTGCTGAATTTACCCAATTGTGTAGGAAGACCTTCAGTTCTATCCAGTCTTAACATGCCCCTAAACTTCATTATTTTCAATAATGCTACAATGTTGCAAGAGAGGCAAAATCCATAATACTTTAACCCTTGTGTACTAATTCACTAAGCTTAAGCATTAAAAAAACCAAAACATCAACAAATAAAAATCCAAACTGGAAAGCATCCTGACTACTTGAGAGATCTGTCAGAAAAGTGCTGCAAGACAATACAGCACTGGAATAACAAATTTACTGTAAGACCTTTCAGGCATGTTTTCTGCCCGACTTTCTTAATATTCTCCTCACTTTACCTATTTCACAAGCACAGAATGCTAAGGATGAGGGCATCAGGGAGATGTTTGCCAGCTTGAAAAGCAAATCTCGCTTTATTAAGGTGAGATATTTCATCCTGGAACAACTCTTTTAATTTAATCATTTATTTAAAAGCACAACTGAAAAGAATTGGTCCTGGCCCTTCATTGATAAAACAGGAAAGAGCAGGCTGGAATGCTCTGGATGTTTCCTCACTGGGAGTGATCTGAAACGGCCTAGGAACATCAGATGTTTAAGCA
>JAVHNF010055224.1:63430-79821 GCA_034783455.1 Micropsitta finschii
TTCAAGCCATTCCCCTTGACCTGTCCCTACAGGCCCTTGTCCCAAGCCCCTCTCCAGGTTTCTTGTAGCCCCTTTAGGTACTGTGAAAGTTACTTGTTTCAGCCTGTGGGTCGCTCCAGGTTTAACCTCAGCTAGACAATGTTCACAAGTTGTGACTGCTTCAGTCACTGCTCTGACCTCTGACTAACACCACATCCTTGTGCTGGAAATAATAAATTACAACTAACCCTTCTGCAAACACAGACACTGACACGAAGAGCAACCACCCCTGACATACAAGCACAAACAAAACTCAGTTGTGTAAATGCCCTCAATGATACACGAGGAAGAGACAACAACTGTCAAAACAAAGTGAGCAGTGGTGGATTTTCTAACTTCTTCTGCTGTTAACTCTGCCCTTAGCATAGAGCAGGATATTTTTGGAAAGTCTTATAAAATCCATTCAGCTGTTTCTGAGGTAGATGGATGTGGAAAAACCCCTCTCACAGATGTCAGCTTTATTTTTCTGATTTCTTTCTGGGATTTTTTTTTTTTATTTTATTTTATTTTATTTTTTGGATTTTTTTTTTTTTTTTTTACCACATTAACTCAAAACCTCACTGCATTAGAAGCAAATAAAAGGAAGTCTACATAACACCATAAGGTATTATTGCTCACACCTAGGAGGGATTACATTATTAATGCGGTATCACTGAGCTGTGCTATACCAGAGTAATGGCAAGAAACAAGTATCTATGTTGTCTACCAGACCTCACATGGCTAATCAGAATACCTACCTTCTCTTTCATTTCTGCATTTAACATAAGCCATCAATGCTGGAAAAGTAGGTCTATTTTACTGACCACATATAAAATTCTCTCACAAATCTGCAGTTTGAAGCACCACTTTACAAATCACTTAACCAAACACAGTTTGCTCACTTTAAAAAAAAGTTACTCAGCACAGAAGACTGGAACATTTGGTTTATGCACTGGAACACAGAAGGATCTGTGTCTGCTTTAGAGAGCTGATATTTTAACACAAATATCAAAAGCTCCAGAGGGTTTATCAACAACATTAAAAATTTAAGAGTAATGCTCTGTATTGTTCTACAGGTTTTTACACTTTGAAAATGAACATAAACAAGCTTCCCTTACTGTGATGTGAAAATTAATATGTTTACTTGTTGCACCAAGAAAAGGTGAGGGAATTCCAGGTGAGAAGGCAGATGGAAAAAAAAATGAAAAGAATAAATGAGAAATGAGATTGCCAAGAGCAAACTTTTACCGAGCTTTGAAGGTGAGGAGTTTGAACATGATACAGAAGGAGCAAAGCCAGCAAATTAATCTGAATAAGGGAGTGACTTGGTAAGATTTCTCTTGGTGAGATCAGCATGAAGAAACATTCCTTTAATCTCTCAAATACTTTGCTGCCAAAAATTGGGCAATGGGAAAACACAGAGTTGCAAATTAAGAGGTTGCTGCATTTTCTGATGAAAACCTATCAAGGTTGACAGGCGTAACTTTTTATCTGAACATGTTCTGCATTCCATTCTGATCAAGCATTAATGTGCTCCCCACCAAAACAGTGCAAGGTCTAAAATTACAATGAAGAGTAACCACGCACAGCTCTCCTATCTGAATTGGATTTTAATAATCTGAGATAGCGTCTGATATTTCACCAACTGCTGAGAAAGCGTCGTTAGGTTTATTTTCCATCACTTCCACCATTCTGTAAATGTTCAGGTGCTTGTCAAACATTATGAAAGAAACACATCACTGTCAGATATACTTCTCAGGTACTACCTGCAAACTCTTGTTGCCAGAATCTGGAGGGACTTTTGCAACGCTTGATTTGGGACCAGTACCATGTCTTCCTTCTCCTAAAACCTCCTCACTCGCTTGAAATTCTTTTGGAATCAGTTTAATTCCTTGAATATCCTGAATTCAAACAGCCCCATGCCTATCACTGTAGTATATACAAATACACATTTGCTGCATGCACAGACTAAGTGACGAACTCTATTTGCTATTCATTTTTACTTATCCTTTAAATGTTTCATGCCTCAAAGCTTCCTGGAATATTTTCTTTTTCCAAAATATATATTTATGGTATTCTACTTGAAGCAGCTGGTTGGTCTTTTGAAAAGGCAACTAATCCTTGCTGAAATGATGATTTTTTTTTTTTTATCCCAAGATAAATGTTCCTGTATGTGCTTCTGTATAATAAATGAGCAGACTGAGCCAGAAGAATGCCACTTCAACATTTATCTCTCACGCAGTGACAGGCTGGAGTTTGCACCTCCCGGTTATTTCAGCCAGACTGCCAAAGCAGACAAACAGCGTGGTCTTCTGTGCCCAGAAGAGGCTCGAACCCACAATGCCAGAGTACACCATGCTTCACATTTCATATTGCTCAAATTAATACTATTCAAACTTTAGAGTAATTAATTAATGTAGAAGACAAAACTGATCCACAGGTCTTTAGTTTATCAGGTCTGAATTGGTACGTAGACTTTTCCCAGCCATACCTTGCATCACCACGCTCTCCTCTGCTGTCACAGTACCTTTACAAGCCTTTTGAAAGGATAATCTGTTCACCTCTCAGTATTTTACCACTGAAAAACTAATAGAACTTAGGTCCAGTGAGGCACAGTCATTCTATGTTTGCTTACAGCAGTTCTGCTCCTCTAGTCCATCTACACTGTTGACATATTATTAGTTGGTTACAACAAACTGAACAGATTTCACTGTGTCACAGAAACTACAAGCATTTATGCTATTTAAATGAATTATCTACCAGCAACCGCTTTTGTGTTCGCCACAGAAAGAAGAAATTCGAAAGTAACAAGTTGATCATCACTATGCTGTCATAACACAGACTATATCTCTCTGTTTAGAGATGATTTCATCGGGAAATCTTCCCCCATCTTTTTTGTATTGGGTAGACACTGCCTCAAAATGGTAAGCTTTGAGTATTATATGCAGAAAGCTGCTTCCTGAAAGTAGTCTTCTATTTGAAAACACACATCCTTTCTACTTCAAACAATTTAATAGCTATCCTGTTGTTGTTTGTGTTTTCCTAAAAGCCCTTTGCCTTTCCAAAACTTCCAAGAACTTTGTAATCATTTTGTAAAACAACATCTGAAGTATCTCTTAGACTTGTACCACAATTAACCATTCTCTGTACCTATAAAAACAAGTTTACACAAGTTTGGGGTTATTTTACTCTCTAGTATTTAGAATACTTAAGGAAAGTAATTTTTTTCCATTTGTCTGTGATATAAACACAAAAGAAACAATCCATTCTTTTATCCAGCTCAAAGTGACCATTTTTCTTCCTCAGCAGAGATGATTTATATTTTATACTATTAACTATCTCAGATCAGCTCACAGTTTTTATTTATGTGTTCATGCCATAAATGAAAATATATACCTTTATATAAGCATTTTAATCAAGCAGCTACATGTATGACAAAGTTTAATACGTGATAGATTATTGTACAGATTTTTCTTATTTTGGAGCAGTCAAAGCATATGAACTGCACTACTTTTCAATAAAAAGGAAGATGTACTCAGTGATTTACTGTACCAACATTCCCTGGAATCAGAGTAGAGTCCACTCAAAGTATTACCTCTGAAAAAATACAGGCTGTAGCCACCAAGTCCTTAACACCCACCATTTTTTCTTCTATGGATTCATTCCCACTGCAGATTATCTGCCAATATAGACATAGCCAAAATTTTCCCAACCTGAAGAAGTTTTCAGTTGTTTGGTTGCAAAATGTGATACATGCCATGATCTCAGTGTTTTATTTGAAATAAAACAGTTCTCACTCCAGCCAGGTTATTCAATGAAAGTTGACATCCAGATGATGACATCCAGATAGATTTCTTCCCAAAATTTGCCTCCAAAGGATAGCAAAACTGCTCAGATAAAATCACTAACAAGAAGAAGGGACTAGACACCAGAAACTCTTGTAGGAGGCAGTAAATTCTTCCATGGGACTGCAACCATGCACTTCTTGAGCAATATTAACTTCTGGAAGTTTAAGGGAATCTGTAAGCTTCTACCTCGTAAGGACCTCCTGCCTTTGAGACTCCACAGTAAGCAAATTAATAACCACCTACTTACATTAACAGAGAATACACAGAATAATTATGTTCCACAAATAAATTTTCAAGAACAACTTACAAGAAGCACAACTTTCTCATTTAGATAAAAAGTATTTTAATTACGTGGTTCAATCATAATGCATTATTATGGAAACACACTGCTTTGGAGCCAAAGAGTTGAGAATCAGGTAGGGTAAAGAAAGACTGACAGCTCTTTAGCACTCTTTCTTAACTATTCATGCTACTAACCTGGTTGAGATTTGGCAAGCAGAATTCAGTCATCCTGCTTCAGAGGTCTCTGATTCAGACTTCAGCAAGGCTTGATGGAAGACAACTCCTCAAGCAGGATACTGAAACTGAAAACTCCACCACTTTGTCACCTTGGTAGGACAGCTTGAATTTTAAGGCCCATCACTAATGAAGTTTTCTCAGCTCTTGTATGAGATTGTACCATATTTACATAGAATCAAACTGATCAAAAACTCTTAAAAGAAACATGAGCACACAGTAAACCCCTTTAAACTGCAAATGCATTGACACAGCCCTCAGCTTTGTAATTGTTCCTTTCAGCACATCAGTGTGACTTGGTGCTGACACAGAAATACCGTCCTAAATAAAAAGTTCTGAATGTATAGTCATGTAGGTAAAAACTTCGCATATGGCACAACACTAATATTAGGCCAATGCACACGCTGCACCACGCATTAAACTTTTCCTGCAAAGTGTTCTCCAACCCACTGACTTTAGGTCAAAATGAAACAAAACATCTTGTAAGCAACAACCCCCCATGTTTCTCCTAACTGTTCTTCCTATCAAAGTTTTGTTGATATTCTAATTTTTCCCTTTATTCACTCAACTCTTGTTCTTTCTTTGTAGGCTGGCTGAGGTTTAGGAATTGATATGACCCCAGACACAGTTTTGGAAAGTATAGTATAGAAATAATGATGTATACCATGACACATTCTGTCCAAAATTTGTTGCCTTCAACAGAGCTGGCTTATAAGTCTGTCCCTGCACCGCCTGCAAGCCTGCATTTAAGGTTGTTTCTGAAGGGCCCATTAAGCCTGAGATGCAGAAAATCACTTTTTCCAGAAAGCCACCAAGTCTTAAACTGAAAACGTCAACAGATGGACAATTTATCCCTTCCCTTGGGAGGTTTCCACTGGCTTACCATGCTACAAGGATTTAGATACCTTTTACAGTACTTGTCTAACTCAAGGCAACTTCAGCTCATAATTTACCATCAATCTTCTGATTACATAAGGCTTTCATTTGTGTTAATGGCTATTCCTTCTTTCTGCTACTTGTTGTATGAGACAATTTTTGCTAAATTTGCAACTTTTTTCGTCTTTGGGAAAGCAGCCCCTTTGAATCACCAAACTTGTACATCAGGGGTGGCTTATACTGAACATAATTTACTGGTTTTAAGCTACCAGTACTTTGTCTTGAACTTCACTATGACAGCTCAAAAAGCCTGAATTCTTGGACTAGGAAAGCATACTTCAATATACATTCTGTAGAGTAAAATAATAATCTATATTTCTAGAAACTAACATTAGGCTAATACAAGCTTGTATGATCTTCCAAGTAAGACTATTGTACTGAAGAAGATCAGTTTGAGACATTTCTTCTTTTATATTACATTAAGTGCTTAAAGGGTAAATAATTGTTTTCTTTTTTAAGCTTCTTGTAAAATTTTATTCGAAGAGTTGACAGCAAATTACATATCATCACTGTTTGCTCTCCTCTTCTTTTGAATACTATTTAAGGTCTTCTCACATTTCCCAACAGGTAACTTTTCTCAAATAAAGTCGCACTGATCCTCATCTGTACCAGCTATGAATCCTGGTGGAGACAGAAGCCAGACTTTGATAAAAAACACAGCCTGTGAAGACCTATTCCTAAATGCATTAAAAATCCTTCCAATACAAGAAGCTGTTGCTTACAGCTATCTGCAGGTAACTACAGTTAAAGAAATATATTTCCTGTTTTCTCTATATTGGAAGCAAACTCTGAGAAGGTATTTTGAAATCTGGGATTTAACAAATCAGAATCATTACATTAATGTTACCATTAATGTCACTGCAGTGCATCAAAGATCACCTCAATATCAAAGAACAACCAAGTCATATGAGCACAAACTCTGCAGCTGTGCAATATTTACTCAGAACTGGCATACGAATGGTTACACTTGCGCCAATTTTCATGTGCTTCCATAATTCGGCCACATTGTTCCAGTTTCTGTTCAGTCTTCTGATGTTAGTATTTATGCCAAACCTCTAGGCTTGACTGCTGCTTAAATATATGCTCTGATGCATTAACAAATAAATTTAAAACTCTTCTAGCTAGGAAAAAGGGCCAAAAAGGTAACACTGAAGTTTCAAAATCGGAATTTTGATTAAAGTTACTTCCAACCTTGATTTTTTGTTTTCTTCAAACATGTGCTTGGAAGGCCACATCCACCATCCTGAATGCTTTGAGCTGTTGGTAACAAAGACTATGTAGTCTTTAACATTATTTATGAGACCTGGAGTACAAGAAACAAGCAAACCGCATACTGCCACGTACCTTTCAAAGCATGCTTTGTATCCTCTACTGGCAACTCAAATCCTCCCTGTTAACAGACTTGACTTAAGTTTTCTCTGGATCCCTTAACAGTCTTTATATAATTTAGAAAGGAAAGGCCAAAGGAATAACTTTCTGTGATAATGAACATAACAGGAATCCTTATTTACTAACACTGTAAGACTTTCCACATGAAACTACTTTTTTTAGTTCCCTGGATTCAACTCACAAACTTTGCAGACTGAGGAGGAAATCAAAACACAAAAAAAGCAGCCATGGACTTTCTATTTAAACACAGCTTAAGATGAAAAAGCAAGGCTACTACAGCTCTTCTTCCAAAGTATCAAACAGAACACAAAGGAACAGAAGAATTTTTTTTAATAGTATGCTGGTTATCTATCACAGATTCTTGACAATGTTAAAAAAAAGAATAGATAAGGTCCGTATAGAATAAAACTAAAATAATTTCTAAAGCATGTCTTTATTCTATATTGATGGGGCTTTTTGGGGAACACAGAGAAAACTCTCATGGTGCTTATCAGGGCACTTTCCTTGTAACATATCTCCATTTTGGTTAGGCATTAATGTGATCACCCTGCATTTCAAACAAAATTCTACCCTTCAGAAAAAATTAGCATGACACCACGCTGCTTCTAAGAACTCTGCTGTGTGGTGTGTACATACTTCTGCAAACCTCATTTATCATCTATGCATCAGACAAAATACACTGCAAATTTATGACATTGCCTAAAGGAAATGAAACCTATTAACTCATTACTCAAGTGTTCAAATTTAATTTCCTTATAGTTTTAAGTTTAAATTAGAAGCTTATATTTAGTTTCAATTTCCAGATGAACAATAAATAATTAGCACTACACAAAAATAGCCAACCTTGGCAAGATGGTGTCTCCAGCACTCCTTGCATCACACCTATTTTTGTGCTTCCCAGACTTTCAATTTGGAGTGCTAAATACATGTCCTCATTTGTTTTTGTAGAGCTATACTGCTCAATAGTTTAGTAACATAAGGTTTGACAGATGGCTTTTCCAATTAAATTATTTAGATGTTATGACAGGTCAGACATCTCCTCTCCCCTGCTTAAAAAATGTCATTTCTAGAACTGTACTTAAATTGTTTTTGTGGGCAAACACAGCACAGACTTAAATGCCCTCTGCATATACACCACTAGGTAATTATAAGTAAAAGCTTCTCCAGATGTGTAAAACAGTACAACTTGGTTTCCTAAATTCTCTTTGCAGCTGATGAAAGCTTCTATGTGAAATGCTATTTAAACACAAGAGATGATTAAAAGTATTCCTCAGCAATTTAATCTACATCTGTAACGCTGCCCTAAAATTAACTATACAAAAAAGTCTTCTGTTTAAATGCAACCCGAGTCTTTGGCTATTGTACACAGGAGCTTAACATAAGAGATAACAGAAGGAAATGCATTTTACAAATCAGGACTGTCATCATTACAAATGAGCATGTATTTCAAAAGCATGTCATTGATTTTCTTTTAAAATACCAAAGACAACAATAATAAAAGCCACACATACTTTGGAAACTTGTTCTGAACAGTAATTGTTATTGTTAACATCTGCTCTAAACACAAGCTAGAATATAAGCCTTGAAAACGGGGATAAAAAATCTAAAATTCAATCATGACTTTACAGAAAAAATCTGATTTGTATAAAGTGTTCCATGTCTGCTATGGAGCCAAAGGCAATTTTTAGCTTGGTTACATTTGAAAAGGAATCCCTATGGTCTTGGCGAGCTCCACTCCCCTCTTTATCAAGCTGCATTAAAACAAGCAGGCATATTAAAAGGCAGAATGCCACATTAGTGCCATCCTCCGCCTGATTCTCTGTGGCTGCTGGCAGCTCACTGAGGACATGGATAATTTGGCCAGCTAGAGGCATCCCTTTTCCAGTTGGCTAGTCAGGGACACATGTGATAAGGGACACCAGAAAACCCCAAATACTGTGGGACCAGTTAACACAGAGAACATAAAAAGGCATCACAGGTTGCTGCAGTGTTGGTACAGGCCTAAATCTTAGTCTAATGAAAATAAGCAACCTTCTTGACCAGAGGAGACTTTCAAGAAAGTCTCCTTTCATGTATGCAAATTGGAGAAATCATGTAGATGGTTTCCTATCTCCCCTAGCCAAAAGAGCAAAGGAAAAAGACTAGTTCTTTCTTTCAGTTTGGTGCAGTGGTTTGAAAGTTGCAGCTTACCATTAGCTAATATTCAACATATCGAACAAAGACCAATCAGCCAGTGAAGTTCAATTACAGCATAATGAAAGTTTCTGCAACAAACTGAGGCACTGGGACTCACCTGGTACTCTCTAGGGAAAAGAGAGCTGTGCTTCCAGATTATTCCAGCTCACATTGACCATCTTCCTTCATTCACTGATGAATGCCCATTACCTTACACTTGCTTTGTTAAATAAAATTATGTGCCTTGATAGCGTTAGAAATCCAGCCTCCCTAAAAAAACCTCCTAGCTGAGAGGGCAAGAGGACAGTAACAAGCAGACCCAGCTGTGTAAGGCAACCAACAAAGTCCAGACTGCAGCAGCCCTGCTCACCTTGGAGAAGGAGGGAAGAAGGCTTACAAGAAATTGTATGATCAAAATAACTCAAACACAGGAACAAAGCATCATTTATATCCCACAGGCACAAAGCAGATTATAGAATTTGTCCCCTGATTTAAGACCTGGTAACATCTATTCTCTCCTGACTTAGACTTTATTTTTAGTTAGCTGTAGATAATCTCATATAAATACATCTGGCCCAGAAGAAATCAGCTGCAATATGCACCTTTACCAACTGAAATTTGTTTTGTGCTTATTCCAGTTCCCTAGCAATCTGTCTTTCCTCAAGGCAAACTGAGCTTCACTTCCTCATGTAGGCAGCTGAGACTTGATTAAAATGCTGTGATGGGGCTTACATGCCACCTTTATGTGTGCTTCCATCAACCTCAGGTGTAACCTGAACTTTAAAGTCTAAGCAGAAAAAGTTAAAAACTTTGTAACTGTGGTAAACTTCATCATTGTTAAAGATAATAAAGCAAAAAGCAAATATACACATTTTTCATGCTCCACATCTGACTTGAAGGCAAATATCATTGAAGAACTATGCTCTGCAAATGTGCTTTCCAGTGTTGAATAACCAGACTCCAGAAAACTACTGCAGTTAGTGTTGTTCAAAAAAAAAAAAAAAAAAAAAAATCGATTCAATGGGCCTGTTAAGTTTGTTGTGTTAAATACTCTCCCATTCTGACAAGAGTATTTTGAAGTCTGACTCATAGTTAGGATTACAGTATTTGAGGTAGGCAACTGAAAATGGAAAAGCTAATGCCCATCAGCCTAGCTATTTTCTGTATACTGCTTGTATATTAGCATTTCAAAGGATCTCTGAATTAGAAATCAGCCATCTCCAGATGTACAGTGGGACCCCGGTTACTGCAAAAAAAAAAGGCAAATTGTCTCAGGAAATCCAAGAAAAACTAATCAGTGTTGAAAAAAAAATATTTTGTGCAATAGTTAATGGCTGTGTTATTATAACTTGCAAAATGCTTTTTGAAATCACAAGCGATGATTTAAAAATGCTCAGACATACATTTACACTTAAGGAGACACACACAGACTCATCTTAAAAAATTACTTGTTATTACATGGGAGTCCTACTACAGCAGATTTTGTGCATTTTATACCCTAAAAAAAAAAAAAAAAAAAAAAAAAAAAAAAAAAAAAAAAAAAACTAACTCTTTTCCTTCTGTTTCTCAGATCAAATAAGCAATGTAAGATGACAATTTAGAGTTAGCCCATGTTACCAGAAGCCAGACAGAACATGCATTTCTCGGTGAACAAATGCTAGTATGCTAGTACTCATTCCTATTTTGGTACAAGCTAGTTCATTAGCAGCTTGATAGTAAAAGCAGAACAGCAGCTTTCTCCAATGAAGACCTACCGTGCTATCTGAATGCGAAGCATGTTTTGGACACAACAGAAAAAGGGAATATTTTAACATATGAGTAAGAAAGCACACAATTTTCCATTAAGATCCCTCAAAGCATGTAGTTGAATACACTAGAGAAACAAATTTACACAGTTAAAATGTAACTTCCTTGGGAATAGGTTTCTGTTTTGATGATGCATTAAGGGCTTTGAGTCTTAGAAGGAAGCACTTGGAGAATGCTGAAGGTTAGAGTTTGTTTTGTTTTCTCTGCATATTTATTGCAGGGAACATAGGCTCTTTAGAAGAAATATGCTTTTTTGCTGGCCCTCGTTTTCCCCAGTAGACAATAGCTGCTACTGTCCAGCGTTTAAATGACCTCTGCCCTGCCCTCCTACTTTGTTTCCCTTAGGAATGTCATTCAGCCTTTTGTAACACATTGCTACTCATTATTGCCTTATTTTTTCCTGCCACTTTTGTTCTTGTCTTTAAAAGAGAACATATACGCTCTTTCAGTCTAAGGGGAAAAAAATTAAAAGGAAATTGTCTGGACTTGGGAGAATGAGCAGAGACAAATATTCATGTGGCACTCCAACTGAGTTTTTACCCATACACTTACCAAAAGTAGTTAAGTAACTTAGTGAACTAACAATAGACACAATGAAATACCACATTTTAATACAGAATTTAAGGATATTTCTATTTTCTCTCATCATTTTTTTCTAATTTCTCCCATTCCTAAGGGAAAAGAGTTGCTCCTCCAGCCATCTCAGACCAACCTATGTTGTGATTTCACATACTCGCTCCTTTCCTTAGAATCCCTGAATTTATTCAGTAGAGACATAACCCTTACATACACTAATAGAGTTTTCACAACATAGCCACACTGTTGCTATTGCTACTTCTGATACACTGGCACTGAGGGACAAAGGTAAACCTCCTGCTTCCACAAAGCAAGGATACAGCTGAGCCAGTATTAGCAGAGATTGATTTTTCCTTTAAAAAACACTCCTCACACACAGAGAGATACAGTATCTTTCTTGGAAATTTTCTTTGGGAAAGTACCTGAAAAGAATAGCTTTAACTTAGGAGTCTAAAATACAAATGACCTTCAGTCGCCTCTGCTATTATACACGAATGACATTTTCACAGCCAGCAGTATGGACTAATAAAATTGCCCTTGATCAGAGTACTTTGCCTAAGAGTAGTAAAAATAGTAAAAAAGTAGTTTTATTGGTGATAAAATATGAAAGCATCTAAAGATTACAGAAGAATCAAAGGTGCAAGAGCTCAAAAACTACCCTAGAACTCCTTCATATTAAATATCATTTGATAATCAAACCTAGCACCCAGAAATACAGAGTGGGGATACAAAGCTTAAAGTGGTTTGAATAATCTTTTTTACAAATAGCTACTACCTGCATATAGGAAAAACTTAGTGTTACAAAATGATACAAAACGTTATTAACACTGTTCTCATTGACAGTTTAGTCAAGCCAGTAAGAAAGGCATAATTTAAATCACTGCCAAAAAAACAGGAGGTTTCTAGAGCACGTGGATGGAAAGACACTGGAGAGATTCAGGATTACAACTGTCTACTGTGAACTAGCAACCCTGGAGGGAAAATTGTTTCTTCTCTTTTTCTTTTACTTCCCCAGATATTCATTCCTGTGCCTGTGCTACGTGCTAGCAAGAAAAATGAAGTTTTTGTTTCCCCTTTTTCTTTTATTTATAGTTCTATGGCTCCAAAATCTCGCAGTCTCATGCAATGAAAACTGCCACTGGACACATTACAACATCATGTCAAATCACACAATGAGGTACTTCGATATCATGTCAAACTGCTTGCCGTGGAAAATGAGAAGCTTTTCTTATAAAAGGATAGCTGATATGTCGACCATGGTTTTCATTCTGCATCCTTTTCTGTTTTTTTTCAATCCCACTTAATAACCCAGCTGCCAGTCACCAGCAAGAGGGTTTCACTCAACCATGTTAGCTGGTTCTAGCCAGGGAAACTAACATCAGGATTTAAACTGGACCCTCCCACAATCCATCCTGCCATTCAGAACATCTCAACTTTTGCAAACAAATAGGCGCAAAGATTGGCCCAAATCATTTGCAGCTTTGCTTCTCATTCCTCAGGCTGAAACCCTTGGCAGTTTAGCAGAGCTGCTCGTCTGCCATCCAGCTGCCTGCTGGGATGAGCAATATTTACCATCCTACTCTTCAATCAGAGGGCAACAAATAACAGCACAAGTTAAAAGGCGACCAATTCCCCCTCTGACATGAGTATCTGAACTACTGTCTTCAGGGAAGAAATTCAAATAGCCTCCTACATACTCACTAAAACTCGATGAAAGGGTGGTTCTAATCTTTCAGATGCAACAGTGAAAAACTCCAGGCACTTCAGAGGTGAGGCAGTCAACAGCCTAACAGTGCGCATCTTCTCTACAGCCCAGCTGCTAGCAGCACAGAAACCTGCTCTGCCATGAGTTTTCTTTCTGGAAAACTGATCAGCACTTTAGTGCTGTAACACAACAATGTGAGTCACCCTCTTTGAGGGCATCGCTTTACTGCGGATTAACAGGGACCAAGGAAAAATTACATTTTACAATTACAGGCTTAAATTTTATGTTCATATATGAGCATTTGGGATTAGACACGCACAGGTCTAAATGCTTGTAAAGCAGTACAAAGAATGTGTAGGAGGAAGGTTCAGTGGGCGATTATAGTCACTCCTGCAACTAAAGACAACTCTGCCTAGCTAGTAACTTAAAGTTTTAGTCCTTTTTCCAGCATGGAGATGAGGGAGGCCTAAATTCCTTTTAAACACTACTACTTTTAGAAGCTGATATGGCTTATATGCTGTGATCACTTTCGACCAAAAATGTTTTTTAAGGAAAAAAAATCTACAAATTCTTTTCTGCACAACCCCACATGTAAGGTAACATATGCACAATCCATTAGATAGTAATTCTAATTATATTTAGTGTGATTTAAACTGCACTCAATTTTTAGATTGTGAGAACTATAGACAATTGAGTTTTCTCACTGAAGTATCACATCGTTTCTAACCATCTCTAATGAAAGGCTTTTGGCTACAACCAGATGACAAATATTGTAAAGTAAAACCACAAGAATGTCTGATTAATAAGAACTGGATAAGACGAACTCACTTCAGTTTGCTTTATTCCATTACTAAATCAGGTACTTCTTTGAAGCAAAACACTGGAAGTAAAAATGAAGTGTATTGTGTCAGGACACTTTACAATAATGAATAAATTGAAACTTCAAAATAGAACTGAAAAAGTCAACCTACTTTAGACTTGCCTGATGGACATTGTAGTCCAATATGGGCATTGCTGAAAAGGTTTTCATGGAACCCAGAAATCTCCAATTTTGGTGATTTAGGGGCTTTACTTCAAAAAGCAAATGAGCTTAAAAAAATCTCACCTGCAATTTAAATAAAAATATTGGATTCCACAGCTCACAGTTTACATTTTCTCTATCAAAATTTGCCTAGAGCAAACCAAAACATTTGCTCCTATTCCTATTTTAGATATTTGTAGTTACTCATAACAGCATGAGATACTAATAGGTAGACTTCAAATAAGGAGTGCAAAGCGTCTGAATTTTATCAGTTGTGATTACTGGTAGCAACAGGGCATAATGCTTCTTGTTATTTCTCTGATCTCTTGAGTAAAACCTGATAGCATTGTTAACACCATACTTTGAACTATGCATACATACTGACTTTCAGCAAGGAATATACTACAGAATTTTTGCAACTAATGTGGTAGTGTACACAATTGGTTATTTCAACTCTTTCTGTATCTAACCTCCAAGCTGCATGAACTAGCCCAAAATAAAGCATCAAGCTCTGTAAATCATGCTTATTACAGATTAATTTGAGAATATCTGGCCTCCCAAAAGCACTATGCCAAGGAAAAATATCCTACTTGTACAAATAAGTAGCATAAAAGTTAGAACAAACCTGCATATTTACCACACATCTTAGGAAGCACTCATTATGAAGTTAAATTTTTGCAGCTAAATTCTTAAAAAGATCAAGAAACTAAACAGGCAGAGAAGTTGAATTCTCTTACGTAATACAACATGCAGAAAACTTAATGTTGAAAGTATCTCTGTTTTGAAATTTTAGTACTACTGTAAGGTACTAAATCCACAGCACGCACTGCAGTCATTTACTATGTACTTCTCATGAGGCTGATTAAGGTTTCATTGATCTAAGCAAAACAAAACACACGTGTATCCAAAGTGTTAACTGTATTATAAGACAACATAATGCAAGTAATTAAGGATTGCACACGAAAAAGGCTAGACTGCGTGCTAGTTTAATTGTAACTTTGAGGTGAATACTCAACTGCATATTAGTAAAGCTGTACACATACAGCTAAAATAAGACCATTTTTCAGTTTAGTGAATATATGATATGCTTAAACATTAATTAAAAAAAAAAATTACAAACACAGCACCCTATACAGTTAATCTAATTTATGCTAAAAAAAAATCTGATATATATTGCTACAATCCACAGGGGGGTTGCAACCAATTTTGCCAAGACTTGTCTATGTTCTTTTAATACTCTGCTTGCCATTTGGAAACTCCTATTCATTTGGTTTCATCAGTACAATGATTTCCATTTCAACAACTGTTTAGATACAATCTTTAAAAACTCATTTATATGTAAGCAAGCTGAATTTCTTGTGTTACACAGTTCAAGAGCAACATATATCACCTGAAAAATACCACACAGCATTCTAGTGTAAACACCATCAATATGCAGTACTTCCATGTTTGAGATTTCTTATCTATCACACCCACAAAGGAGATTTAAATGTGTTAGCAACTAAGTGTTTTGTAAGTATATGAATTATACCCACTCATTTCATTAAAAACCAGAAAGAGATATATGCAGTGAGTTTTGAATGGCAAATATCCAACAGAAAACAGATCTGCTCCACTTACTACTTGAAAAAATATTTTATTTAAAATCAAATTATGTCTCAAAATGCAATTAGAAAAAAAATCATGTCAAAAAACCAGCTCTAATTCTGTTTGCTACTACTAGTTATCCCCTTTATTGCTGCAGCAATGCAACTCCACTAACGCAATCAGTAATTTACAATTTCAGTAACAAATACCTGCTTATGTAAAACTCTACTACTTTTAAGATTTGTTCTGAATGTATTTTTTTTTAAGTTAAAAGTTTAGCCTAAAAGAAAGCACATTTCATGTAGTTAATAAATGAAAAATAATTTACTTCAGCAAGCTTTCTGTAAATTATAATTGGGAGATTCAATTGCATAGGCTACAGAAATATATTCCTTCTCTTTTAGGGTACGTGAATGTTTCCTTATTCCAATACCTAAATGCAGTACAAGATGATTTCTGACTCCCCTCAATCTTAGGTACAAAGTAAATTAACAGTGGACAAAGTTTTGGAAAAAAAGGACAAGAGAAGGGAAAATAAATGTATTCTATTTATTTCATGGATCAAGAACTAAAGAGTAATTCACCCTCTCTGGAAGAAACTACTACAGCATCTAAGATGTTATTTTGTACTCCACTTTCCTGTTGAAGACTATTGTCAATTTGGTAGGGAGGACAGGAAGAAACCGGTGTGCTACTTCATCAGCAGGAATAGTTCACAACCTTCCCATTAGCGTGAACTGACTTTGTCAGCAACCTTCAGCTGAGGGCAAGAGTGGTAACAGTTTAAATTGCCACAGATAAACCTGTCAAAGAC
>JAVHNF010055225.1:10151-20297 GCA_034783455.1 Micropsitta finschii
TAGACTTGCCAGAAGGAATGAGCCTGATTGATAACAAATTCTTGTTGTCTACAGGTGTAATGATACAGAAGAAAATATGAGCTAAATGAAGGGAAGATAGTCACAGAATGTGACCGGCAAGTGGATATGGGAAAAGTGAAGAACGAAACACTGAAAGTGATGGCCCAGTTGATGGCTTGGACTAAAAAGTTAAACCAGGAACTGAAAAGTGTAAAATAAAAGGTGAAATTTGTGAGACTGTTTTGGGCTGTGTTTCCTAGGCAAGTAGCATCCAGGTGATTTAGTTATTCAGCACTGAGTGGAAGAAAAAGAAACAAATCCATTTGTGAAATATATTTTTTCCACAGCAATTCAAAATTAAAGTCCCATTAAGCGCATTGGTTTAGATTTGGATTTTTTTGTTTTGTTCTGTTTTGTTTTATTTTGTTTTTCTCCTCTTGGAAAATGTTTGTTTTTTGTTTTTTGGGTTTTTTTTTATTGACAAGATATTTTGCGTTCTTTTAGAAAAATCTTGCATAAACTACAGCATCATTCAAAGTGTGTTAAAATGAAAATGAAAGACATTCTTATCTACATTTGAAAATGTTATAATATAAGCATGCGAACAATCTTTACTGCATATATTCTGTCTTTGGAAGCATTACTTTTAGTCTATTTGCTAGTTTTTGTTTTATCTATAAAGCAGTACATCCAGTCATAGATTGTCTCTTTTCATACTGCTGGCACAGTATTGCCATAAAGATTAATCTTAAAGGATATCCCCCATTTTAAGACTAACATAATACTTCCTGTGATCTAAGATATACTTTTTGCAGTTTATTCAGATATTGGCAACATTGAAGATGCCTAAGACCTTTAGGGCATTAGCTAATACCTATGGTACTTTGCCTAGTATCTATGGTGTCTAATGTCTCTTTGCATCACACCATATCACACTGTCATTCAGAAATTCAACGGATGTAATTTTTTTCTGTAGACCTCTACTTAGTGTGAGCTATGGTTAAAAAACAAATAAGATGTAACTTTGCTTTAGAAAGAGAAAGGTCAAGAATGCAGAGAGAAGTCTATTGTCTGCACTTTGAGTCAGTGTTGATGAATCTGCATCAGCATATGTCATCCAAGGTCAACCACAAGAACAAGAGGCTGGGGAAGGATATTGCTCAACGAAAACTAGTTCAGAGAATAGTACAAGACTGGTCAAGTATGAAGTAAACTGCTGTGAGGACTGTCATTTAATGATCTGAATGGTTTTAATCCCTAAAAGCTGAGCAAGAAAAAAATATGAGAAAATGGAAAGAAATGACTGAGAGGAACAGTTATGCCAGTCTGAAATCACAAACATATATAAAATGTAATGTCAAATTAAACCAGATAAGCCCTTCCCCTTAAAGTAATTAATCCAAGTCCAAATCAAACTTTTGGAGTGGATTTAGTCTGGTTTTTATCCTGACTAGTAATTCCTATATTTCATTGATCTGAGGAAGAAATAAAATATTTCAATCCTCAAACATAGTCTATTGTCCTTAAAGATATAATACTACATTTTAGAACTGTAGTAGCTTTTGTGTATTCCATATCGATTATTTCCAATTTACTTAATTAGCAACAAGTTTTCCTGAATGGTAGCAATGTGGCTGGATTCAAATTTAAAGCTGATACTAAAAAAACATTGTCTGGAATTTCCAGACACCTAGAAAAATCTGTAACATACTATTCGGTTCCTAGTGAGGTAGTTTTATCCGTTTAAATCTATTTGCTTAATAAACAATTTTTAATAGCTTAAAAGGAAGAAAAGAAAAAAAAGCCCTAAAAAGACAACCCAACAGAGCAGCATACAATGCCTAATTCTCATGCATAACTAATGCCATTTCGCAGTCCTCTTTAATGAGGCAACTGCTAAGACAGCTGGCTCCTTCCCCTTTCCTATGATAATACCTCAGTCACACTTTGGGCTGTCAAATCTTCACAGATAGGAGAGCCAATTTAAACTGCTCTGCTTCTGTTAACCACTCCTTATCACTCCTCTCACAGCTCCTAATGCCAGGGCCTGCCCTGACATTTGGGCCTGCCCAAAGCTATTTTAGCTTTGTTAACAGGTTTTGTCCCTTCAGTTCCTAGTAGAAATGTGTTCAGCACTCTAGGGCTAATGCAATAACATTCAATGTAGGAGAAAACAACAAACAGACTTTCCTGTTCTCCAGCTGTGGAAATCTCTAAAACAAAGTCATCTGCCTTTAGTACTGTTCTCTGCTCTTAATTTGTTTCATACCAGTGATAGAAACTATCACTCAGTTCATGCTGGACACTACCCAGGCATGCTCTGCACAGTTAGTTGGTTTAAACTCCCATAGGTTAGTGCAGTGTAAAAATGTTCTCCGTTCTATTATATGACCATTTTGATAACAAAAATCCTCTCCCACAATACATCAATATATGTGAAATAAATGTTTTTTCTCTTCATTTACTCCCTGATTTTTAATTTGAGATTTACTTCAGAATTTTAGTAATTCATACGTGTCATTATCCAGTTTCTGTCAGTGTGAGCAGGTGTTACTAAAAAGGCACAATGGCTGTGACTTGACTGAGGACATGTTCTGAAATCATCATTTACCATCTTATACCCCGCTCTATGTTATCATTTTCACTGCTGCCAACAATATAGCCTGAATAAATGTGTTTCTGGTTTACAGACTCAGATATTATAATCGAATTATGCTTACAAAAATATAAAATTAAATATATATATATTTATATTCACTAGATGGTGGATATAGCATTTTAATGTGCTTTAGAGACATATGTTAATTAGGACAACAAAGCTATTCTATTTCTCTGCTCTGACCTGGTTTAGTTTTCATGTTCTTTTAACCCAATTCAGAAATGCAACCTCAAAAAGACTTAGAAACAAACTTAAAAGAAAAAAGAAACACTGCTAAAAGTGAGCTTTAAAATGTTACGAGCATCTGGATTTTGGTATTATGAAAACGGGTGGGAAATTTATCGGCATTTATCTCAGACTGGGCAGCACCTGCAGCCTACAGGGGATAAATGTACTTTGGTTCCTATGGGAAATACGCTGTAGACTGCTACCATCCTCAAGATGTAATCATAGCCCTTCATATCAAAGAAAAAATTGATTTTATACAGTTAGTACATTTGTAAAATCCATCTTGCAAATTAATCCATCCATGGATAGGTCTGATCCAGCATCAGTTGAAATAAATCAGAAGATTCTCACTGATTTCAGTAAGCTTTGTGTTTGACTGTAATTACAATATGCAAATGTGCATCTTTTCATGAAGCAGGTCAGTAGTACAATGAAAGGGTGGAAAGTTAATAATACACTTGAAATCACAGCACATGGCTGAATATTAAATACTGTTTAGATAGGCTGAGCTACTTAGTGTTGTATCTTCGGCAAACCCTGAAATGCTTCACATCAATGAATTATTTTTCCTCTGTGTTGCTTCATTTTTTTTTTTCAGAAAATATTTTTATTTTGTGTTCAAATGCTTTCCAATTAAAAAGGGTACTGTAGCAAACTATCCCATATATAAATATAAACACAGGAATAGTCACTGGTATTTTGAGTTTGGCATTGGCAGTCCTTGTTTGTGATTATGATGCTATTTATTTGTATAATTGATTATTTTATCCATCTATATATATCTGAGATGTGTATATGAGACATTGCATATCAGTAGTTAATCCATGAATAAAAGTCTAACAATATCTTCCTACCTCTCTGAAGTAAATCACATGACAGTAGCACTGACTACTGTATGTTATGATGCTTGATATTTGAATTTCTGGCATTATATTTTATATTCTTTCTAGGGCATTTGCGGAAGATTGTAAATACAATCTTTACTGCACGGTTTATAGATTACTTAGACAAAGCGTTTGACGTGGCAAAACCGGCAAGATACAAAGTGAAGCCAACAAAAATATATTAAATATTGTCACCAATTAACAGAATAAATTATTTTAAAATGCTATGTTTAAACAAATCAGAAAAGTGGAATAGTCATGTGTGTAAGAGGCTTTATCATTGAAGACACTGGTGCTGTAGAGAAGGGGAAGGATTGAATGCTGAGGGGACCTAGTTACACCTTAAATAATAGCAATTGTAGAGTGACTTATTTGCTCACAAACTGATCATGAGTTTGGGAAGGCCTTTAATCATTTTGTTCTGAAAAAGTAGTGAATGATGCCATCTCCTCCTCTGCAACAAAGACATGCTTTACACACTAACAGAATTAATATTCAGTATCTAACACACTAGTATTTACATTGTTAGCATTTACACACTAACAGAATTAATATTCAATATCTTTACCTAGTTGAAGTGCAGAAAAGAGTTCTTAAAATATCGGACAAAAGTGAGTAACATCAGTTTTCATAGTTTTTTCATGTTGCAAGTGAGAGTCATTTAAATTATGTGACTAGGCCCATTGTCAAGCTCAAACAGATTGTAGTGGTCCTAGTTTCAAAGTTTTAGACCAGACTACTAAACTGTATCACCTGGTCAAATCTTAGTTACTCTTTTTTTTTGCTGACATTCACAGTGGGAATAGAGTTGATCCCTTTCTGAACAACAAATATTTTTCCTGTTGTTCTGCCATGCAGATAATAGTGCCTTAACACAAGAAGTCCCACCTTTTTAATTCTGCACAGGAGAAAAAGCCTATCCATCCAGAAGCTTACTTAATGACAAGCTGAGTGCCAAGGTGTGTTTTTCAGGGTAGCACAATGTCTATAAGGGGTCAGAAGAGAGCAACTATATGCTTCGGCTTGTTTCTCAGAAAGCTGGCCAGCTGTTTCCCAGCATAATGTATGCATTGAGACAGCTGGACAAAGTATTTCAGAAACATGTGGAAACAACATATGTGTTGTTACAGGTCACTTGGTGACTCATGCTGTGGAATGCCTTGTAATTCCTGCACATGGACTCATGCCCTTGGAGACAAGTCTGTAGTAGCTTGCACCATGGGAAATTAACTGATAAGTATGGATTCAGCTATGCCTTAATTCAATACTTAATATGCCGAGGAAGTGAACAAGTTTGGCAAAAAAAAAAAAAAGTTATTAAAGAGAAGAACTGGGTGCCAGGTATAACATGAGGTAGATGAATAGCTTTGGACTCTGGGTTGTACCTCTGGAAAATAAACTTTGGATGTGAAGTATCTTTGCTTTCTTTTTTAACACTGAAGTTTTGTTTAGTTTGGAAAATCTTATACACATTAGTTCAACATTTATTTTAGAAAACACAACAGCTAGCTAAGGTGCTGCAATTCTATTTTTTTAAATGTTATTTTTCTATTCTGGTCAAATGGCATGAAGACAGCTTTTGTATATTCTTAAAGTGTGCTGCGAATTTTAACAATCTATTATTCACATTAAAAATGTGATACTTTCTAATATGTGTGGTGTCTATTTCTTAATAAATATTTATGACAGAAAGTTTTTCACAAAGGAAAATGAATCTTTGTCTTTTTTCAGGAAGTTTCTAAAGTAGGTTGAGAAACAGTACGAAATAAGTATCACACACAAAACCGTGGCAGATCATGGCGGCACACTTCATGAACATTGGGATGCACATGAGTTATTGTATTTCATGTAATATTAAAAATCTGAACATATCACTCTGAAATGGAACTGGGATGCTGGTGTAAGAAAAATTAAAAATGAGGTATTGTAAGTTACCTTTAAAGACAGGCTTTCTCTACAGGCTTTCTCTACAGGCTTTCTCTAAATAAAGTGCAGACAGCAGAATACTTATTGTATTCTTTTCTAATACATTTTTTGTTGTCTTTCCATTTCTTGCCACCTCTGCAAATTTTTCCCAGACATTTTCCCCAGACTTTGTCTGGCTTATGCCTATCCTGAGTAGGCTGCAAAATCCTTTTGTCCTGATAGAGAACTTAATTTACAGTAATTACTCTTGTTTGATTTCTTTTTTCATCCCATTTTTTCTTTTCTTGCCTCTGACAGTTCTTAATACTGCACTCAGCTATGACATTATATTGTGTATTCCTACTCTTACAAGTGCTTTTCAATTGGTTTCCACTGGTGCACTTTAAGACTTTTTGGTAGAATTGTCAGCAGTCTCTCTTAATACGCAATATAGATTCAAATAAAACTGTTTCCAATTCTGTAACTGCTCACACATACATTTTCCTTTGTATATTCAAGTAATCACAATAAACTCAGTAATGTTCTTCATACACCCAATTAAATATGTAAGTACCTGAAAGATCAGAACCTTACCCAGACTTCCTCATGTTGAACAAAATTGGGTGAAATTGTTTTCTCTGGAAAGAAGGGGGTTTCCTTAACATTTCATTTGGCTGAATTAGGTAGGAATTCAGAGAATAATCAAAGAGGAACGAACACAGCAAGGTAATATCTCCACAGAAAAAAAATGCATTTCAGGCATGATCACCATATGTGAGAGCTCATAAAATAGGTGTCTACGAAAACCTAACAGGAGATGAGACCTTTTCATGTTGGTGCTTGTAAATTGAGTCTCTATCTTCTTGCCTGCTCTCCCACAGAGGTGCTTCCTGCCCTACTTTTTTTTAGGTTATTGATAATGGAAGCCCTATGGTTTGCTAATATAATGCCCTAGCACACTGAGAACATTGTGTTATCTAGTGACCACCAATATGAATGTAATAACTTTTTAATGGCTAAACACACATGCAAACAGCAGGTTCCTGGGTCTCAGGTAATTATTTTTCACAGCTAAATATAGATCCTGGTTCCTTTTATCCAAGCTGCCACCTCACTGAATGAGTGGCTTTCAGAAATCCATTTGATTTGAAGAAATTTGGGAAAGAAAAAATGTTTACAGAACCTTTTATATAGCTGTCATCAGGCAGTCATTTGTCAGTGATAGATGTTTGTTTGTTTCATATTTTCAGGAAAAAATCCCTTAAGATTAAAAAATGCAACCTCTGACTCACAAATGTGATGAAAAAATTAAGAAGATGATTAAGAGAACATCTAAACCAGGGTTCAAATGATGAACCATTTAAACTCTTTAGTTAAAACTAGGACATATAATTGGGACCATTTTCATTGGTTACAGGTCAAGACTCGATCAGTACATCCTCCCTTTAAAGTCAGAAATTCTGTACCGTATCCAAATTTTTCATCTTGAGTTTTAATCCATTATAGAAAATAATGAGGCTATAAACATTCTTGAAATGAATAGTCTAATAATTAGATTTTTTCTTCTCTCTTTTCAATGAATTCTGGAACATTTCCTTCACCATGTATTTGAAAGGTTTACTAACATAGCATATAATTATTCCTGTTTCTTTTTAAAACCTTAAATTTGCTTTTTTTGTTGTTGTTTTTAACATTATTTGTAAGCATACATTCACCATCTGTATCCCTACACACACATATATGATCTTGTTTTTCCAGGGTAAATTAAAGAATCTGCAATTAATTGTAAGAACAAGCAGTCCTTTTTGAGACTATGCTATGGCTTCCAGTCAAATTCCATATCCAGTTAAAGCTACATCTTCTTTTAATATAAGTTCAAAGATACTATCTCTTTGCCAAGAGGGAAAAAACTCTCCCAAAATAAAAGCAGCAAAACAGCAACAGCAAAAGGAGAAAAAAAAAAAAAAAAAAAAAGCTACCATGAAGGAAAGAATAAAAGCATCTTTCTACTCAAATGGGCTATGAAAATTATCTCCAGTTGTACATTGATCTTAAAAATAGCACTCTAAGGAACAGTGAGCTCAGTTTTTGTCTGACTGCTATTGGTTTTACTCTAAAGTGTCTGCACTTATTAACTTATCTTACTGATTATGGCAGGCCAAATTGGAAGTCCATGAAAACAAGTGGAAATCTTCGTCTATATTCGGTTCACTTTGAACCAGCTCCTATGCCAATGTAAGTAAAGAGAGTAAAGGTCTGATACCTCACAGACAATAATTTCTTTGTTAAACTTCATTAAGGTATCTCCACTCTATATTTACCTCCTCCTCCCAAAGTTTGGGTGTCCAATTTGAAGGAAGGTCACGAAATTTCTTCTAAGATAAATGTTAATTATTAGTTAGTAGAAACCTCACCTGCTAATGTCTGCACAATAGTTGAAATATTTGCTATACATTTCAATTACAAGATAAGGTGGACTTGACATTGCTCACATTCTCTATTATTTAACTTTCCTGAACATTCTAAGAGAGTTCTGAAGAATCAATTGAGAATTTATGTTGTTCCTTTTAATTTCTCCCTCCAAGATTTCTGAAAAGAAATATACAAAATTATCTGGTGATATCCATAAAATCTGTATTTTTCTAACACTTGAAATAAGTGTGAAAAGAACAGTATGAAGAAAGAAGTTGGCATGGTTAAGTGTTAGCTGCATGGTCTTGTTATCCCTGAACATTTAGTCTAATAAATTGAATTTTGTGTCTGTTTTCTTGTTAGCAGTGAGCAGTGAGTATTCAAATAAAACCCAAAAGTTTTGTGGATTTCCTGAAACTATTAGAGCATTTGAATTTACACTTCCATTGGTATGTGCATGATAGATTAGTCATGCTACTCTTAGCAAAAATAAGTGTTGCGAATTTATTCCATTGGACATGATGTAGGAACACATGTTCTTTGAGGATGAAGCACCATATGTTTGGTTTGATTTTTTTTTTGTTTAAAAAAAACCCAAACAACACAATGTGTGGAAAGAAACAAAGCAATGAAAACCTTAAGTGGATATTGAAATATAGACAGTGGACTGCAGTGTTCCCTCAACTGCCATGCTAGCTTTCCATACATAATTCTGTCATCGTACAACTCACAAATGGCAGTATTGCTACTTTAACTGTTTCAAATACTTGTTCTCTAGATGTATCTTTAACGAAGGAAGTACCTCTTTTGGATGAATAGAAGTAGATATTTTATACGTCTTCTGGGGAAAAATGCACAGAACTGAATGGAAGTTTCTGCAATCCTTACATGTTAACTTTCTCCACTTACAGTTTGCTAAGGTGCTGGTGACAGAGAGATATAAATTCTTCCTAAAGTTTAATAAAGGCTTTCTACTGGTCTATTCATTCATGACTATAACTTAAGATATTTTATTTCAGCAGATTGTTTAAACACTAGTACATGGGGGTAAATCTCTAGTAAGTAGGCTTTTGTAAAAAATGTGGAGTATAAAAATGTCAGAGAGGGCAGAAAATATCTTGTATATTCATTCTTCTTTCAAATGTCAGTCTGCAACTCTTTGCATAATGCTTTCTTGCTCTCATGTTGGAGCAAAAAACCCACAAGCCCTAAAAGAAACCTAATTCATTTGTTGTTCTATTTGGAATGCCAGCTGCAAATGGTATTGTAGTGAAAACAGATATAATGAGTTTTACGACAGAAAGACTGTTCAGATAACACAGAATCAGCTGCAAATTGTTCAATTTTTGCACCAGCTAATTTAGTAAGCAGAGAGGCAAGACTGAGAATCACCAAATCATGGTTTGAACAATAGTTAGAACTGGTTTTATAGACTTCTAAATTCTGAGGTTTTTGTTGTACTTTCAATTTCACAAATAGGAAAACATGACATGACATAAGAATCTTTTTCAGTCAGCAAACTGAGATACCTGAAGAAAAGATACTCTAGATGATATTTAACTTCTCAAAGGGAAATGCAATTTAAAAGAAAATAGTTCAAATGATATTTTACTTAACAGAATTATGTGTAGGCTTATTTTATGCTCATGTGACAGCTTTCCATCACAGCTGAGAGCTTTCATGAGCATTTCACTGGGATATGTCGGGAACAAAGAGCTAACATGCTGGTGTGAAAAATGTTGGCTGTTAAGGTTCACTAAAACTTACAGGAAGATTATCATATGTACAGACCAAGAGATATCAGCTTCTATAAAAAAAAATAAAATATTTCCATTACAAAATCTGTCTTTTTTTTGCTAACAAAAGCACCATGTGCATCAGCATACAGCTAAATGATTTATTTGTGCTTCATATTTCCACACTTTCAAGAATGACATAAGCCTATTGATGGTATCCACAGTAGCCTTTTGTGAATAGATGAGCATGAACATTTTAGATGTGCTAAATCTGTCTTACTGTTCACAGGATATCAGATACAGAAAAGCAACTGAAATATTC
>JAVHNF010055249.1:9382-20449 GCA_034783455.1 Micropsitta finschii
AACATACTCATTTGCTCTCCACAGATGTATCAAGTTACATCTACCTATGAATAGGATTTTCTCAATGTTTCTTTGACTTTATCAGGTTCAAAATAAGGTTTACTACAAGTCCTTTTGCAAATCTCACCTAACATTATGGAATTTGCTGATTATTTTGAAAGTAAAGTCAGAAGCAAGTCAGTTTTGACTGATGGTTAGTGGGAAACTGGTTTTATGTGTATCTAAACATTGCATTCAGGATGTTCTCATCTTAATCAGTTCTGTCAGTGTAACAGGGTATGAGAATCCCTAGAATATAAATATGTAATTCTCTGATCTGTGCCTTTCAGTCTTGAAGTTCAAAGACTTTAAAATGTTACTGGCTCACAACCAACTGTTGACTACAGGCTAAGGATGCAATGATATGTCTAAAACCAAAATCTGATCTCTTCATTCTCCCTGGCCTACAGTGAAATACATACTAATGTTTTTAGTATGTTACCAAGCAATTATTATGATAAGTCCTGAGATAAAGCAGGCATGGTAGATGCTAAACAAGTGTTTCATTCCTTAATGGCCCATTTCCTTATTACCCTGCAGTTATGCCATATTGCCCAGGTCTGGAACTTTATTTGTAAGTAGTTTCTTTGTCTTTGAAAAAATGACTTGCAGGGTTAACACTTCAGATATTACTGCAGGCATTTCTACAGGATTTTTTCCCCCCTGCACACACACATTCTTCAGTCTTGTGTGTTACATCCCCTCTATTTGGTTGGTAACATAGTAAACAGTGAGATTTTCACTAATCAGAAGGTGCCTTCTTAGCAGCTCTGAATCTGTGGGTGGGCTGAATTATGTTACTTTCTATGTTTTAATACTTTTTCATTCACACCTGTGAAATAATACTGTCTGTGATCCCAGGCAATTAAATCCATTCAAGCTGCAACTCTGCAAGTACCCTTGGACAAGACAAGACCTCTGCAAGTGGCTAACCTTCATCTCAACCCTCTGCTCAACAATGATGTGATTTCAGCTACAGGAGCTGTGACTTTTTGGTGACTGGAGTGATTTGGCAGAGCAGAAGTCAGATAGGAGCTGTTACACAACTGTTATACAAAAGTTTTGAGGGGAGGTTTATTCCTGAGATAGGAAAAGGGAAAAAGGAGGATAGTCCAGTCATCAATTCTTACAGCAATCCACAGCCTAACTCTGCCAATCTCTTAAAGTAGGTTTTCCTTTTTAAAAAAAAAAAAAAAAAAAATATATATATATATATATTTATTTTCCACTTTCATGAAAGGCTACAGAATATTTACAACATTTTGCATTTTTTAAGGGTTCTCTTTCCATTTGAAAATAACCTTAAACACTGGAGAAAAATATGAATGACTGGAAATTGTCTGGGCTGAGAGACCCTCTCCTCCCTCTGCTGGCCTCACAACCTATGGACAAAATATCATTCAAAAACTGCTATTTTTTTCCTTTTTGTTGAAAGTTGAATTTCTTCTGTGAAATAATTTTAGGAAAGTTCAGGCAGATTAAAAATATGAAAAATACAGAAAATTTCAACCAGCTTCAATCCTTTGTTTTTTAAACTATTGAAATCTCTTCACTCATTAATTGAATTTCATGGAGATTTTTATCTTGGTGTCAGTGTATACATAGTGCTCACGAGGCCTCAACTCAACCTCTCCATTCTGTCAGAAGCTAGACCAGAACCTCCTCCATTTCCAGTTTGTCCCAACCCACCAGACTTGCTCTTGCAACTTAAATTCCTCAAAAGATGTGTGGATTCCTTGAAAAGGTGTCTCAGTTATCCCTGCCTGACTGTGCCATTTCCTTATTTTTCAAAAGTCTGGCTGAGACAGAGCTGTGGATCAGTGCCATCTGGCTGAAGGTCAATCCAGATAAGGCAGAAGCCATGCTGCTTTGCAGAGAGGCAGTCCTGAAGAACTGAAAGACTGTGCCTGCTCCATCTATTAAAAGGCTTCCATCCTTTTCTCTCCAAGTCATTTGTGAGCTGATGTAGCCCCAGTCCTGAACACTTCAATAGCAGCAATGTGTGGAAATGCTCTCTTTCTTTTTGGTCTACCCAGGTGATCACCTCTTTTCTCTGGGACTTTCACGTGGTTATCTTTGTCTCTGCCATTTCAAGGCTAATCTAAGGATACAGGCCCTACCTTGGGCTACCCTGGAAGCTGCTTGGAAGCGTCATCTAGCACAGAGCACAGCTGCCCATCTTCTGAGCAAGGGAAACTGGCAGGAGCATATCACACCTGTGCTCCATGCTCTGAACTGGCTGCCAAGTCACTGCTGGGTAGCATCCAAGACTGGTTAAATATCGATAAAGCCGGAAATGAACTAAACCCTGACTGATCCAAGTCTGCTTTTCTGCCTTGCCTAGTCACAACACCTGAAATACCATCTGAGCCCAGATCCGTATTCTTATGGCTGATGCCCTGCTTGATTAAGAATTTCCATTAACAGCCCATTGCTTTGTGCAGCCTGAACTCAAAGCCTGCGAAATCAAGGGGAGTTTTCCCATAAGCAAAGTGGGGAGTGTTAGCTATAAGAACACTGTCAAAAGAGAAGGAAACAGGAGCAGAAAAGCAAAGAGAAGGATGAATGCTTATTTTTGAGCTAGGCTTCCTCATCAAAGGAAGGAGGGGATAGATTTGAGAGGCTGTGAAAATGGAAGATGAGGAGATGGCTTCTTCTCCTGTTATGCTGACACAGGACAGGTATCTTCCTCGTTTATATAGAAAGCACTTGCAATAGAGGACACCTGAGAAATGTGACTTACTGTATTTGGTCTTATGCTGATGTGTAGCATTGTCTCTGATCAAACCATCCACATTAACTAGTTCATTCCCCAGGTTTCCCCAGGATCCTCATAAGTATGTTTTAACAGCCCATGAGTAGACATGCCAGGCAGCAAGCTATGTGATTTCTTTGTAGTGATACAAAAAGGGGTTTGGGGTTTCTCTTACTGTGTTTTGGCTTTTTAAGATTTCCATTCTGGGAAATACTGAGAAAACATCCCTAGGTGAAGGAGCTTCCAGCCCACACATGACTACCTGCAAATCATTGTGCTGGCCATTTTATCACTGGGCAGAGACAAATCTTGGTGATTCCAGCTGCCTGCCTTAGAGAGAGGCAGAGAGCTAAAAACTGCTGTAAGTGTGGTTCACTTCCTGGCCATATTTCAGAGGCTAAAGCAAAATCTCCTAGTTCACTGACCTGATGATCTTTGTCTTCTTACTCTCTGCTATGCACAGGCTGTGCAAAGCTCCTTCCAGTCTCCCTGGGTGGCTATGACACCATCATGGACACAATTTTTATAGTCCAGTCGCTGAAGAAACCCCTTAAGGCTGTACAAACTGCAGCCTTGGAGTGAACCAAAAAACATTTTAGGCCAGTGTCTTGTAATGGTAATGGCTATGGACTATGAGAGCAGGGCAGACATATAGTGAAAATTCCTCTGTATGTTGTTCCGATTTCTAGACATCTACAGCATACAGACTTCCCAAGACAGAGACAGAGTCTTTATGGTTTTTTTAGTTTGGGGTGAATTTTTCTTCCATTAATTTGTTTGGAAGCTTTTTAATTTATACTTTCAGCATCCAGAACTTCCTTTGGCAATGAATTCAGCAGCTTAACAGTGAAAAAGTTACTCCATTCATTTGTTTTGAAGCTGTCAGATGATCATTTTTGGTTGATATTCCCATGAGACAGTGCATAGTCATTCCTGGTCACCTTCTCCATTCCTCTTTTCATATTATAGACTCTAATTATTTCCAATTTATTTTTTTTCTTTTTCAACCTGTCAGTTTAGGATTCTTTCTATGGAAGCCATTCTTTCAGCAAACATTAGCACCCACCTCTTCATCCTTTTTTAGATCTAAATCTCTGCCTGGCATGGTGAGATGAGAATTGTATGTGATATTTAGGACATTAGGCACACCTTCAACAGGAGTCTGTATATGCAAAATATTGTTCAGCTCTCTTACCAAGGGCACCTGTGATGTGTACAAGCAAGCCAACCTCATAAATGGGACACCTGAGAACTATTCTGAGTTCTCCGCCTGAGGACGGTCTCTACAGCAGCAGCCACAACCAGTATGGGAACTCAGGGATGTGGGTCTACAGAGTTTGCAGTTATGAAAGAGTGAGAAAAAAAATTGTTAAGAACATAGAGGTAACTGCTATCAGCTATTTGGGTGCTCTCAAGAAATCTAGGTATTCACTGTAACTCAGTAATGAATATAAAAGTAGCTCATTCCATCACACAGGCTGGAGAGAATTTCATGCATGTGCTGAGAAAAAAAAAAAAAATCACGATTACTAAATGCTCCATTTTCTTTTCAAGACACTGTGCTAGTCTGAAGTGGTGTATGTATACATTTCAGGCAAATGTGTACTTTGTCTTCAAATGAACAGCTTTCAAAATGATCTTTGGTTAAGCTCCCTTTTATTTTTATCTTTTATTCGCCTACAATGCCAGCTGAGGTTACCCATCTCCCGACAGCTACCAAATGGACTTGTAATTGTAAGGCTTGGTGATTTAATTAGACTCATTCTAAACACTCACATTTTTATCAATTAGTTAATGGGCTAAAGAGAGTCTTATTGTTGGAGCCAGGTCATTTGGAAGCTGGAACCTTCGTGAGGGCAAGAAGCTGAAGAACAACAGCGTTAATATCTGTAATTAACCTCACGAGTCCTGGTTTGTTCAATTAGGACTGAACCCCCTCTACATCCATATGCCTTTTGTCAGATGGGCTTTTAATTTGAAATAATTGTTACAGAAAAAAGAAACAAAACAACAACAAAAAAAAAAAACACAAAACAAAACAAAAAACCAAACCAGAAACAACAAATAATAGATTCCTTTTTTTTTGTTGTTGATTTAGGTTTTTTTTCCAAATACAGACACATAAAAACAAAAAGCACAATCTTGACATACATGCCTGTGAGCTATTTATTAAAGCCTAGTTAATTCACGGCTTCCCTATAAATAATCATTCTAGGTTTTTAAAGATTAAGAAAGCTCTTGGTAACAGATATTGTGGGATCTTTTCAAATTGATCCTCATCTTGCAATATGTATCTGTGACTTTTTTTAATGCTGTCTTTTCTACAAAAAGAAGTTGGGGTTTTGATTACCTTTTGCAATGTGTTACATGTGATTTCTGTGCTTTGGAGAACCTAACACATCTGGTACTTGTTTTTTTAAAAGGATGAGCTGTCTGGGTTAAATACATCTGTTATAAATAAGTATAAAACAGTCTATGAGTATTATTACAGAACTGCAGTAGATTCAGCATGCCTATATGTGTATATTAAACACACACATATATCTATGATGTCTAATAATTTCTATTGTAAATATTTAAATATGTTTCTAAATGAGTATATATTTATATACTCACATCAATGTGAAGATCAAGCTTTGCTTGTTGTGTTGCATGTGATCTTTCTACCTTTCAAATTTCAATTATTCAATTGAAATATTTTATTTACATAGCTTACATATATATGCAAGTATGTGTATACAAATATATGCATATAAACATAAAAGCCCACTTTCATGGCTTGATGAGACAATAGACACTCTGCATATCGTTAATTGTGAATATAATGTATACACAGTACACATGCCCTTAACACTTGTTCCTGCATTTTCATTTTCTTCAACTTATTCATCTTTATTCCAATTGCCATTTACAGATAAATCCCAGGACAGACACAGATGATTTTTTTAAGCTGCCTTTGAATTCATTCAGTCAAAAGAGAATAAAATTAATTAGAAAGATTTAAGGATGGGAGTCATCCTTACAGGGCATTTGAAAGAGGGTCAGAGGTAGGTAAGAGGTATTAAAAATATCTTCTGGATCACACTAGGTTCTCAATCATAGGCATTCATGGCTTATTGCTTCTACAGAGAAGTATCTTTACCCAGCCAACACCTGCTCGATTTTATATCCAAGCACCTAATTCCACAGAACTCGTGGGGCTGTGCAGATACATAAGGGGGAGGCTGGGGCTGTCAGCAGCACCACTGGATTTGGCTGTCATTGGGATTTCCCTTACAAGGGAGGAATTCACCTCGAAAATGGGTTGCATAGCTTGGGCCAGCCTGATGCCTGCCACTCAGGAGGACTGAGACCCAAGCCCAGACAATATATAGGTGCTATTGAGCCTACACAATAACTGCAGACCCCAGCCTCAGCCTCTGTGGAGTCCTGGAGGCACTTGAGCTGTACAAGGGCCAGAGACCTGGTGCAATCACACAGTATGACCACGGCCACCAGTCCCTCCCCACTGCCACCCCGACAAGCCCAGGCTCAAACCCAGGGAGGATCAGACTCTCTCCAGCACAATCATTCCCATCACAAAGCATGGTGTGTTCAATAATAATTGGTCCCAAATTAAGTGGGATTAAATAAAAGAAATAAAATACAGCATATCTGCCAAGAAGCCAGGCCTTATTTTTTACATAGTTATCATTTTTTTAACACCACCAAAGAAAGAGGCAAATTGTTGTATAAAAATACGTGAAAATAATAGTGGTCCTGAAAAGAATGTTTTTCTTCTCTCTGACTGTTACAAAAACAGTTGACTACTGAGAAGCAAAGAGCAAATTTGCAAGAAAGGGCATAGCACAATAACAGCAGTGACTGTTAGGGGGAACGGTAGGCGCTTTGTTATTTAAGGAACTTCACTGTAATTTTAAAGCGTTATTTATAATAGTAATAATGCCAGCCAACTTGTTTCTCTCATTTAACTTAATATACAACCAGCCTAAATAAAAGACTACAAGAGCAGCTGGGAACAGTACAGTTTCCTACTGTAACTGTGTATATGTATCTGAACATCTGATGAGCAGTAGTCTACATTTCCTTATTGTTATAGTCAACAATTGTATCTGTGCATGCTTCGCAGATATGGTGCTCTGCTGAGCTTCATAAATGCAGTCTTTGTTTTCTTAATTATTAGGCAGACAGTTCATTCTGTCCCATGTCCAAGTTCCAGACAGGTGGAATAAGGAGGTGGCATCTGTCTTAATATTGAATGCCACGCTTCCCCCATCTGCTGTAATAACAGTGCGGGGCTGCTTGGCTTCAGTTATTCTATTCTGCACACAACTAGGCAGCCATATGCCCTTATGTGCCGCACGTGCCACCAGAGCGAGCTGGCCCTGCCATGCAGCGGGAGTGGGACGGATCCTCGGTGCGGGGCTGAGGTCAGGCACGTGCTGGAGTCAGCAGGTGACAGTCAATACAGCTACTGAGATCCGCTCAAAGCGCCAATAGAAAAGGCCTTCAAAGTCAATTGACAGAATAGAGCATGCTGCCAATCAAATTTTACAGGGCATACCTTCCAGGCTAGGCAAATAAGAAGATTTAGAGCACATGGCAGTTCATCGTTTATAATCCTGTCTTAGCCCAGCATGGCTTAGTGATAGTTCTGTGACAGATGATGAGCACATGACAGCTGGGGGATCTTATACAAACTCATACAGTAAAATTAAAATTAAATTAGTGACACACTTGTACACATTAGTTGTGCAACAGTTACGCAATCTGTTCAAGACACTTAGCACAAACCATCTCTGATTTAAATAATTTATACTGATGCAAAGGTGGTGGGTTGCACATTTTTCCTCTCCCAGAAGGAATGCAGCATTTGCACATTTTTAGCTTTAAACAGCTCTGTCCTTTTCATTCTGTTTGTCCTGTCATTTCTCCTTCATGGGGACTGACAGAAAACAAGAAAAGATTTTTATTCATTTTTTAAATTGAAATGTTCAGAAGCGTTGTTTTGGGGGTCTGGGAGTATTTTTTTCTTTCTTACTGCACTGTGCAATTCATTATATTATGGTTGGTTTATTTTCCTACATAGCTATACCAGACTGCCATTAAAAAAAATTAAAGGCAAATACAAACAAACATGTCAATCTCCCTCCACAAGATGTAGAGTGGGAAGGAAACCTATAAGATTTGAGTGTTTTAGACGCAAGAATATAATAAACTGGCTGTTCTTTGGCTCTTTAATCTGATAATCTTGTTACTATTTTATGTTTGTGTGTTGGAAAAAAGAGAAGTAATCACTGAAATGTTGACAGTAGATCTGCAGTTTGAAAAGACTCATAACTTTAAAGCTTAGAGGGCCTGATCCTTTTATCCACATGGGTTTGACACCAGACTACCTCTGTTAGCTTCACTGGAGTTACACCGATTTACACAGTGTAAACATAGACAGGATTCGACCCTGAAATAGTTTTCAGAAGGCTATTCTATATACCAGCAGTGTGTATTTACTGCTTCTTCCCAATCACTAAGCATTTCTCAGTCACTGAAAAAATAGCTAAGTCACATAGAGTATTTTTACATTCTTTCGTAGCGAGACTGAGATGTGCGAAGACTTGTTGTAATGCTGGTCTATGCAGCAATAAATCAGGAAATAATATTGATTTATCAGCTGTAATAGTCTGGGGAAAAAAAAAAAAGAAAAAAGATAAAATAGTGGGCTTTTTTTCCCTTGAGCAAAATTTTTATTTATTTGCTTATTTATTTCTCTGTGTGTGTATTTAAACATAATCATAACCAGAGAGGATAATTTGGGGGGCTCCTAGCCATGGAAATTTTCACACTTAGGAAAGGTAATATATGTATGTATATATTTACATATAATTGCGATTACAGGAGAGTTGGGGGGCTTCTGGTCATGGAAATGTTCAGTTAAGAAGGCTAGTTTCAGTTCTATGAACTATCTCTAGATTAGGCTCCTATTTCATATATAGAGAGGAATAATCCATAATAGCCATCCAAACGTCTTTGAAACAGGTCCAGTCTTTTGAAAAATGATGGCTACTGTCCTACATTTCCTTATTTTTATGTTAATAAGGTCCGTGAGAGGAAATTTGATTTTAAATTTATTTATTTATTCTTATTATTTTTAGTATCCTCCTTTTCCCTGGGGGCTCAAACCATTTCCACCAGCTGTAATGCTCTACAGTTAAACTCAGCTCACCTGATGCTCAGTGAGGATGATTCACCTGACCACTCATATCAGAAAGATGCAGACGGGGGCTGAGTGGTGAGGTGTCTCTAACTCAGCCCAGGTGTGAGTGGAGCTTCAAGTGGTCACTTCTGCCATGGGCTGTATGTTCCCTGTGCAGAGCCAGGAGCAGTGCTGGGCCCAGCTACTGTAAGTGGTTCAGCCAGGACCTGCTCTGTGCTCATGGCAGTGGGTAGACTGAGCAAGAGCATCCAACTGGACTGCCACCTCCAGGGAAAAAGGCTTCAGACCTATGCTGCAGTTCTGGCAACCAGAGAAACATCCCACATGCTCCTCACCTGCTCATTCCAGGTATCAAGATTACATCTTCTACTGTGTTCTGCTCTTTCCTGGCCCATCTGTGCCAAACAAATGCAGTGAGGTGCAGAGAGGCCAGAGCTTGTGCCTGCTAGACCAGCTCAGGACCCAGAGGACAGAGACACATCAATGTGTTCCAATGCTGGGCCAGTGAATCCTGGTGTGGCTGTCATTGTTTGGTTACTCTGTTCTCTGACCCCAGACTAACAGCTCCACATAGCTCAACCAGACCAGTTTGCTGAAGAAGCATGACTCAAGCTTTGTCTGTGGCTGAAAATGACATCTCTGGGGAATGTCCCTGTCTTGGTTTTGTCTCTTCTTTCATGCCATACCATTTCACAGCCTCCAGACCAGGAGTTGAACTCTACACGAAGATTCAGCAAAGCCACTCCTGTATTGAGTTTCATTTGCTCTCCAGTTATTTCTGGTCCATTGAGAAGCATTGTGTCCCCCAGCTTGGCAGGTTGTGAGGTGCAAAATGACACCAATATCCTGAGTATGAAAGGAAGCAGAGGCCTGGGAGAAGAGTGAGCTCATCTCTGCCTGGAAATGGTTATACAGAAGTGGATGTAGACTGCTGTGGTGGCCCCAATACCATGTGACAATCACAAGGCCCCTGGTACACACGGCTGCAAGATATTTTATAGAAAAATGGGTTTTTTAAACTTTTAAGAGCTTTGAAACATGGCTTTTTTCCTGTTCTCTGTTTCTTCTCCCTGGGGCTGGGTAACAGCAGGTTCTTCTGGCAACATGAGTCCAATTGTGCAGGTTTCAGAAGGAGAGAAAAATGGTGTATAATCAATTGTATATAATAAAACTCAGGGGGAAAAAAGCCTTTTCCATGCTGCACAATATCAGAATTCTGCAATTGGACACTGTATTTACTAAGGCTAGAAAGAGAAAATGCCTTCCAAGGAAAAGTTTGGGGTTTTAAAACGCAACTTGCAGGGTGCAAGTTGGGTTACTGGAACACAACACTGACTATTGGTTGCCCCACACATCTAAATGAAGCTGTCTGAGGGTTGAAAAGCTCTATGCAAGTGGCAAAGAAGCAGCTATCAGGAACTCCTGCAACAGTATGGGCCCATCTCACCTGAGCAGGAAGCCAATAAACAGAAATCCCTTGGGGTGCCCAGTCCCAGACACTGTCTGGGCAGATCCTTTAAACAGAGCTGAAAGAATGGAGCTGCCAGGGCAGGATGGGCTGGAGGAACTACAGCCAGCCCTATGGTGCACATCCATGAGCTGACCATGGATGCCCATGGTTGAAGGCAGGATGGGACATATTCTCCTGCTTTGCTCTTCTGGGCCTTCACCAGCTCAGGCACTCCCATGGCTTCACTTTCTTATCTCAGCTTCTTACAGGGCTCCTGTCCAGATCCCAGCACACCCTGGTGAGGGTAACATGTTATCCAGTGCTCATTCCAAATGTGAAGATGTGATATTACATCATCATTTGCTCATTCATCTTCTTTATGGGTTTCCCCTCCTCTTGGCAGTTGAGGAGATCCTTGATGCCAGTGAAAATCATAGAATGGTTTGGGTTGGAAGGAACCCTAAAGATCATGAAGTTCCAACCCCCTTCCATGGGCAGGGACACCTTCCACTAGACCAGGTTGCTCCAAGCCCCATCCAACCTGGCCTTAAACACTGCCAGGGATGGGGCAGCCACAGCTTCTCTGGGCACCCTGTGCCAGTGCCTCAGCAC
>JAVHNF010055251.1:5889-16873 GCA_034783455.1 Micropsitta finschii
GCGGATCAACACCTTGGGCCGGATGGCGCGGGCCGAGTCCGGCACCGACCTACGCTACGAGATGAGCTCCCATGTGGGGCTGGGTCCTGCTGCTGGCTGGGGCCACCTCCATCCCTGCCCATCCCATTGTCTCTCTTCCAGCTCCTCATTTGGGCCCTTGCGCATGGTTTCTGGTCCTCCCTTCTCTTTGCCCACCTCCTCCTTCTGCCTCCTCCTTATTTATGCAGTCCAGGAGTCATTGGTCATTCCATCATTCTCCTCCAAGGCATCAGCTGCTGCAAATCACAGCAGAGAGAAACTGAAACCCAGCAGAGCTGGAACAGGAACCACTGCCACCTTCCACCCCTTGCAACTGCAGCTTCCCTAAGACTACAGAACTGGCATGGCAAAGAGGCTTCCTTCAGCTCTGGTGTATCACACACACACAAGCATGCAGGAAAGGAATGGGAAATGAAGTGGGAAAGCCCTGCTCTATGCCCATGTGCCTGCTCATATCCTTGGATGCACAGCTGGAAGGACAAACACATCTGGGCATCACCCCAGCTGGGAGACCACAGCTGTTCATGGGGATGTCACTTCAATGGATATGCACAGGATGAGTTTGTGCAGAGGGAGATGATGACAAATCCATCAGGCTTTGGGAGGGGATGATGTGGGAAATGCTACCATTGGAACTGATTTTCCTAATAACTTGCTCTGTGGCCAAATCAACAGCTAAGAAAAGAGGCTTTTGCTCCTCCTCCCTGTGCTTTCTTGCTTCTTCCCCATCCATCTTCACACCAGGAATCCCTTAAAAGCCCCAGAGATGTGTGTCCATGCAGAAGTGCCTGCTGGAGGGAGCAGCTGTGCCCCACTGCCACTGGCTCAGTACCATGAGCCACAACACATCCTGTTCATGTGGGTACCATACACAGCCTCAGTGATGGCCACACTGCAGCCCACCACCACCACATCCCTGTTACAAACCCTGTCAGCATCTCTCAGCTGGAGTTCACTGGGTTTTTACCCATCCCCATTGCACTGGTAATAACGAGCTGATGGTATCTGCAATTTGGTTTGGAGATGGGCTTCCCCCAAAAAGATCAGCCCATGTTCAGCTTCATCCCACCACCACCGCTACAAGGGAGGCCCAAGATCAGCCATTCTCCAGCTAGACAAGTCTTTTGTTCTTCCAAGTATCAATATCCAACCACTAACCCAGTGCTCCTTGGGAGCTGAGGCAACAGGAAATGCTCCATCAATTTATCAGCAGAAGAAGGTGGGCTCCAAACATGTAAGATCCTCCTTAAGCTCCCATCCCCTCTCCAAGCAGAGAGCAATACAGCAAATGCATGGAAGCAGCAGATACGGGATGAACTAAGACTTTGGACAATTCTGATCATCACTTTAATTGCTTTCACCTTATTTTGCGTGTGGTTGTCTTGTACTTCTAATTAATGCACCAGAAAGCGCTGCCCAGCCTCCTCTCACCATCCCACTTCCAGCCTTCCTCACTTCTGAAAGGGTGATGGATTTAAGTGCCGGGATTACAACTTAACACCAGTGGAGTGAGCTGAGGTTAAGCTTGAGTGAATAAAAAATTGTATTATGGAACGTCAGACTATTAAATGGGGGAAAAAAATGGCATGAAGAAGATTAGGGAAGCAGCTAAGAAAAGCAGCATTTAAAAGATTAAGCTGGGAGGGTTTTTCTTTAATGCAAGCTCAAAGATTAAGTACACGTTTTTCCAAAAGATGGTGATTCTGGGTGGCCTCGATACTTGCTGTGTCCAACTCATTATACCATGAAGAGGCTCAAGTTCTGCCACTTCTCAACAGCGAGGGCCCTTTGCATAATCCCCCAAAACCTCAAAGCCATCAAATCAATGGGTTGAAACTCTCCCCTTTGAGCAGGTTGGAGAAAGTGGCTCTCAGAGCCAGGCTGGCACCAGCCTTCTTCAGATGTGGGGTCCCCTCTTCACAGCATCCTCATCCTCCACAGGCAGGATGGACCCAAGAAAAGGGTACACACACGCTCACACACACATGCACACCATTTGCCTTTCAGCATCACCATGCAAAACATCCAACAGGACCATCTTTCCCAAACTAAAAGAACCAAAACGTTGACCATTTTGAGGCTGACATCTCCAAAATGGGGATTTCAGAGCTGGCCTGTACACAGGGGCTCTGCTCCTTACCCTGAAGTAAAACCAGGTCAGCGTTTTGGGTTGCAGTCTCTGCATTGGGCACCCCAAGGGAATGTAGCCCAAACCTCACGTCTTCACAACCAGAAAGTCTCATCCAGCCATTATAAGCAGTGCAATGAAAATTTACAGGGATTTCATTTCATATATATATATAACTGTGTATGTATGTGAGTATATATATATATATATATATATCTAAAATATGTGTTTGGCCTCTCAAATTCCTAACATAAAGAAGCACTGCTGTCTTGTAGACTCCATCAGGGTCATAAATCCCTATATCCACTAACACCCTGAGGGGACAAAGTGTCACTGTGTCTGTGCAGGTTAATTCACGATGCAACGGAGTCAAAGCAACTGATTTTTCTCTCTTTTCCTGTTTAAATTGCTCTAAGAGCAAAGCCAAGGTCTCCATGGGACACCACTGAGATCACAACCATCATGAAAACAAAGCTCCTTGACTGCATCACAAACAGTGCTTTAGCTAATTAAAAAGCCAACTCATTGAAATAGCTAATAGACTTTTCTGTGCAGAGAGCTTGCTCCAATAAAATCTAGCCTTTCTAGAAGGCACAGTCGGGCTTTGGATCAGGCCCTGCTGCTCTGCACCTCGGGTAGCCTCAGGGGGGGAAACCACTGCACTTGGGTGGTGATGGCTTCCAGGATCTATTGCTCTCAGGCTCCTGGGTACCCTGTGGGTTGTACTGGAATTTAAGCAACAACAAAAGAAACACAAACCATCAGTCCTGGGTCTTGTAAATGATATGGAGCAGCCAACCTGCCCTGGGGTGGACTGGTGGAAAGCCACTGCTTTTCCTCACCTTCCTCATCTTCTGGGTGCAAGTGGCCTGGAGGGGACCCTTGACAAACCCCAGAGGAGACACGGCCTTGCCTTGGCTTTGCATTTCTTATGCTGTGTCTTACACCTCGTAGGGCTTTCTTATCCCCTCTGGAGTAACAGGGGAGAGGATTCAGCTTCTCCATTTCCAACTCCTCTCCCTGCCAGCTCCCCACCAAGCAGCGTCCCGCTCTGTTGGAAAACCAGTGCTGTCGGTCGTACTGCGCAAGCTGAGTTTTATTGGTCACAGTGAAAACCCAGCAAAAGCAAGGTCCCTTCTCCACCAAACCCCTCAGCGGCCGGCGACAAGTGGCTTCTATAGATTTAAGGTCTCTGGCTGTGCACAGCGATGAAGTGAAGCAAGGTGGTGGCAGGAGGAGAGCAGCAGGAGATACCCCAATGCAGCTTCTTGCTGCTGCACAAACTCTCCACAGAATTGATCTAAAAGGATCATTTCCAGCGTACTGGCCATGTGTGTGTTTATTTTTGCCTTTCCTCACTCCAAGAGCAAACCCTGGGGCATCAGGTATTCCAGCCCCTTGTGCTTGTTTTCAAGGTTCGAAGCGTATTTGAGAGTCGTGTCCTCTCTTCAAACAGAAGCAGGGAGCAAGGAAATTCCTGCAAAGCAACCGACCCCGTTCAAAAAGAAAAGAAGAATTAAAAACAAGAGAGAGGGAAAGAGAGCTCCCTCCTTTCCAAAGGGAAAAATAAAGGAAGTTAAATCCAAACCAACCCCCCTGCGCCCCAGGGCTGGTAGAAGGTGTCTGGATCCCAGAGTCCGTTGTGTTGGTGGGAAAAGCCCAGTGACCTCCAGCCATTGTTGGCAGCCTGAACACCCTGTCCCATGCTCACCAGGGTGCTCCCTGGACATGGGTTCCTTGGTGTTGGCTCCATGCCCCATGCCTCCCTCTGTGAAAGGCCAGCGGTACTCGGTCTGAACTCAGCGATGCTCTGGGCACTTGGTTTTCCATCCTGCTGAAGATGTGTTTTCTCCTTTAGCTGTTGCAGGTTTTGCTTTTTAAATTCACAGTCTGATCCAAAGAAGAGAGAAAGAAAGAGAGAAAGAAAGGGACTGGATGAAGTAGAGGAGGAGGGAGAGTTTGGAGCGGGGAGGGAGGGAGCGTGAGGCACGCCAGGCTCTCCTTCTACGCGTAAAACTCCTCCTGCTTGTCGGGCTTCTGGTACGTCACGTTGGCTTGCTTGGGCTCCTCCAGCGTGTAACTGCCCTCATCCTTCTTCTTCATCCGGTAGATGAGCAGCATGACGAGGAAGGCAGCGAAGAGAGCTCCCACCACGCCTCCCACGATCACCGCTGCAACACAGACAAGTAGCACATCCATCAGTGCTGCTCCAGAATGGCTTTCAGAGCAAATAAGGGGAGGGGGGGATCATTTTGGATTCTGGCCTGGTTTTGTGCTTTGCAACTTTCCTCAACTCTATGGTTAAGAAAACTGAATATTAAAGGGAGGGGCTGATGCAATGATGTGATTCAAGGAGCTTCAGCTTCAGCTCCCCAAGTGCATTGATGCTGAAGGTAGGACCTGACGGTGAATGACTGGCCTGAGGCAGCCCAGTCACAGAGAGAGGTCCCTTGTGCAAGGAGGGTGCAGAAAGTACCCCCAAAGAGCTGCTTATTTGGGAGCCTCCCAGCATCTGCCATGCTGAAGACTATGAGAACAATAGCTGCTTTGCAGTGCCATTGCTTCCAGCTCTCTTTAGCTGGTAATGGGACGCTGACACTTCTGCCCCATCACTAATGTCCCTTGCAGCCAGAGGTGGCCAGTTGGTTTTTACCCAGCACCAGAGCACATAGAATCACAGAACCATAGAAACATTTAGGTTGGAAAAGACTTTTAAGCTCATCCCATCCAACCATTCCCCAGCACTGCCAAGGCCACCCCTAACCCATGGCACTGAGGCCTCATCTACATGGTGTGTAAACACTTGACACTTCCTGGCTCCATCCTCCTGTCAGGCAGCTGCAGGGAGCAATCTTTCCATCAACATCCTATGTTTTCCCTGGAAAACCATCTTAGCAAAAGCAAACTGTGCACAGCTCTGTACTGTCCTCGCAAAGACATGAAGACCCTTGGGAAGCGCCCAGCAGAGGCCCTGGAGTGCCTTTTGTGGGCTATCCCATATTCAACGTTACCTCAGAGTCTTTCCAAAGCCCAGCCCCGATCCTGGGGCATGGCCATCCCAGCTCTCTGTCCCATCCCTCAAGCCCCCAGCTCTTCCCTACAAGCTCTTACCTATCAACACCTCTTTCCTCTCCAGGATGTTCTTCTGGGGGAGCTGAGCGGCCGAGTTGCCAGAGTCTATCGTGTTGTCCATCAGCCCCGGCTCCACGTTCTTGCCCAGCCCGGGTCCCGATGGAGGTGTCACCACAGCCATCACCTCGTTGCCGAGCTCAGGACGAGTCGTCTCTTCCTCCTCCCGGATCTCAAAGTCCCCGCTGGGGCCGCTGCTGACTGGGACCTCCAGCTCGTTGTCAAGGGCTGTCGTCACCTCCCCTGGCTCCATCTGGGAGAAAGGACAAGATAGAGCAAGGGGACAAGGACCAAGGAGTGGTTCCTGCCTTCAGCAGCTCTGATGTGTCCAGAGGAAGGACATCACAGTACTGATGACAGCAGGGAACATGGGGGATAACGCTGGGGTGTCCCTTCCCTGTGTCTCTGATGTGGACAATTACATTGCATTAAGTAAGACAACCCCACATCTTGATGGTCACCAAATGGCTGAGGCCACTGTGGCTGAGCTGGACCATTCTTATATGTTTCTATCCCAGGTACTCCAAGATGCACAAACTCTCCTCTGCTCCCTGCCTGTAGCTCCCCCTGAAGAGAGCCCCACATCCCAGACCCTCATTTGGGCTCTCTGCCCCCAGTGTAGACAGATCGATGGCTGAAACATCTCACAGATGCCTCTTTGCTGGGCATGAAGTGATGCAGCTGTTTGTGCTACAGCAACATAGCTAGTGTAAAGATTAATGCAATCAGATGAGCCCCAGGGAAGTTCCTTCCCTCTCCTTTTTCTCCCTTCAACCTGCTTTTGTGGTTGCAGCCCTGTTTCACAGGGCATGAGTCAGAAGATGGGTCCAACTTTGACCTAAGAGCTCATCTCAGTCTCCCCTGTTCTGGCAGGTTCAAGCCATTCCCCTTGGCCTGTCCCTTGTCCCAAGCCCCTCTCCAGGTTTCCTGCAGCCCCTTTAGGCACTGGAGCTGCTCTCAGCTCTCCCCCTCAGGAGCCTTCTCTTCTCCAGGCTGCCCCAGCCCAGCTCTCTCAGCCTGGCTCCAGAGCAGAGCTGCTCCAGCCCTCACAGCATCTCCATGGCCTCCTCTGCCCTCGCTCCAACAGCTCCATGTCCCTCTTGGAACTGCAAGACACTCGGTTGAAATCCTCTGTTCTGCACAGTGTTGCACACTGGTTTGTTAGCTCCAGTTGCAATGAAGGTCCTGCTCTTCTGCTCTGCTTCTGGTGACTGTCCCTGAGTTCAGGGTGCCACTCGGGCATCAGAGGGAAGTGTGAAGAGGTCACAGTGTGCTGCAGTCTGACAGGGGTCAAGTCCTGTGTGGTGCTTTGTGCATTTCAAATCAGTACAAGGTATCAAATGTTTCAAATGTGAATTTGGACTAAAAAGCCAGTATGTCTTTGGACATCTGAAAAATCAGGTTCATATGGCAGAGGGAGAGTAAAAGAATACCAGTCAGCAACACAAGCCAGTGATACCTTGCCTAATGCTAATATATCCTGCTAACCCCCCCCCCCAACCTTACATCATAGTAAGAATGATGTTGACGTAGACCTGTATGGTGAATAACCTGATGTTGAATGGTTTTTTTTACAAGGAGCACTCCCATTTATCATGCCCTGCTCCAGTTTTAGCTATCATATATAAAATGACCAAGTGCTTTTAAATTTGTTATCTTGACTTTGAAAACTATTTTGATTAACACTTTTGAAGAATGGAGTTTAAAATCTTTAGGAAATAGGGATGATATCAAAAGTTCTGTGATTTGATAGGTTAAAGATTGTGAGTAAGATCTTATGGGAAGCAAATTCATAGAGGAAAAATATTTAAAGGAATCTATAGTTACTTACAGAGATTATATTCTGATGTGAGGGCATCCTTTTAGTCTATGGGAATGGTAGGTGTGAATAAAAGAGAGGCCTGAAACACAAGAGGGAGGCGTCTAAAAACTGTGATTGAGATGACCAGAGATGGGTACAAAAGCTTAGGCTAAACACAGCCACAAAACCAGAGAAGCTGATTAGGACTGAAGCTCTGAGTGACAAGCAGGAAAAGAGAAAGCCAAGAGAAATGCCAGCTTGTGGTTGAGTGCACAGCAGAAATCGTGCTGAGTGCAACCAAATGCTGTTCCACCAACACAGCAGACACAGTGAATCCAGAGTTGTAAGGACTGGAATCTCAGTGTAGAATAAGAAAAAACAGGGAATACTTGGATAAATCAGATGTTTTCTGGTTTCTCCTGACAGTTCTTTAACCTCTGAGGAAGTTTTTCAGTCCTGGTCAGCCTCAGGAGTAAGAGACACTGTGTGTGGATGGGGATAGGGCTGGGAAACTGGGAAGGGAATAAAAACCCCAGAAGACAAATATAAAGCCTGTTTAAAAAAAGAAGTATTAAGGAATTCTACATCAATCTGCTTAACAACAGAGAAGTTATTTGCAAGCATCTGGAAGGTAATAAGGAGATGGATAGCAAGCTAAACTGCTTTTGTCAAGAGCAAATCCTGCCACACCAATCTCCTTCCCTCTTCCAGCAGCTTATAGGAGTCTTGTGGAGAGCAAGAGATGATGAATCTGGAGTTAATGTAGACTTTGGTGTCACATCTCATGTGCCATTCCTACAAGTCATCTACAGACACTGGGTCTTAGTGAATCTACTGCAGCCTAAAGACAGAGCTGGAGTGGTTGCAGGCCCAGGATAGCTCTCAGGGTTTGCAGGGAAAATGGGGAGCCTCTAAATAAATGGGAAGCCATGAGCCCACTGGTTTGGTACTTCTGGTAGCAACCTGGGGAATGGAGAACAGTCAGGTGGAGGGATGGTGAGGGTGTTGGTTTTAAAAATGATCTTGTAAACTGAATAAATAGAAGAAATATGATGAAGTGGAATAAGTGCAGTATATTAAGCTTCTAGAGGTGTAGTCACCTGTGTAAGCTGCAGAATAGGAACGTGGTTAAGTGGAAGCTCTTCTAAAATGATTTGGGAGCTTTCCATGGAACAGCAACTGAGCAGAGTCAACAGTGGCGTACTGTGAAGAGAAGGCAAACATTGTGTTTGGCTGTGTCAACAGCAATAGAACCAGCAGGGTACAAGAAGCTGTCTGTCCCTCTGCTCAGCATGGGCGAGACCTCAATGGGATGAATGCTGTGCCTAGTTTTGGAAAGCATAACTTGGGAAAGGTACGGATCAGCTGGAGAAAGTCCACTGAGAACAGCAAGAAGCGCCATGGAGCTAAGGAAACATGACCCATGAGGATAAATGAATGGAGCTTGCATCACCAGAAATGAAAAAAGAAGGCAGATATAATGAGTTGTTACTACGTGAGCTGTTCCAGGAAGGAAGAGCTGAGCTTATCCCCAATGGCAGTGATCACTGGGACAGAAGATATTTGGCTTAATTTACAACAGAACAGATTTAATTTAGATATGAGGAGAGAACTCCCCAGGGTAAAGAGAACAAAGCCCTTCAGAGTCTTGGGAAGCTGTGAAGTCTCTGTTTCTGGAGGTCTTCAACAAGAGGTTAGGTTTATATCTGTTAGGACTGGGTTTGGGGAGGGGGATGGCAGGAGGATTCTGCAGCATCTGTTTTACCCTGGTACCTATATTTACCCTATAAAGAGATCCTAGAGAAACTAGCTTCCCAAGGCTCCATTCAGTCTTTGTGACAATTTCACTCACCTATTTCATAGACTCACAGACTGGTTTGGATTGGAAAAGACCTTATGATCATCCAGTTCCAACCCCCTGTCATGGGCAGGGATACTTCACCCTAAACCATGTAGCCCAAAGGTCTGTCCAGTCTGGCCTTGAACACTGCCAGGGATGAGGCATTTACCACTGCTTTGGTCAGCCTGTTCCAGTGCCTCACCACCCTCACTGGGAAGAGTTTCTTCCTTATATCTAATATTTCTTCAGGCCTTTCCAAATACACACATTAATAAAAGCAGTAATAGAACCATACCTCAATTGTTTCTCATCTGAGATTTGATGGAGTATGTATTTTATATGAAAGCTCACAGAAAATAAGCATTATTTAGACCTCAAATATAGTGCATAATCCCGAAACCCTCTTTACCCTTTATCCTGAGATGACTTCTAAAAGGAAGAGTGCTTCTGCACTGCATGCTGGGGGAGGACAGTGGTGCTGTGGGTGGTATTCACCTGGGGTGCTTTTCCAAACCAAAAGCCTTGTAGTCTTTCCTCATAGCAAAGCACATTTTTAGTCCTGTCCAAGGAGACGACAAATCCATCTACTTTATTAATCACATGAGTCACTTGAGAACAGCAGAACATCAACCATTTTGAAGGGATTGAGTATGTCAGAATCTCTCATGGTTTTTTTTTCTGTGTCTGTGTAATAGTCTTTGATTCACTTCTGACTTCCCAAGTAGTTCAAGTCTGCCAAGAAGCCTGATCACTCGACACCAGCCCACAAAACTGCATAGACTTGGGTTCACTGTCGGCTTGAGTTAATACATCAGAGATGAGCCTAGTCCAAGAGCAGAAGAAAAAAACCCGTTTTCCAGAGTTGTGTGAGCCATTAAGAGGGGAAGCTCTGCTGGGACTAGTTTACATGTAAGTTAAATACCAGATATGAGGGGTTGTCTGTGCTGGAAAATAAGTAGTCTGTCGTTATACAGAAAACAGAGGCCTGTTTCTCTATGTACATGTGTCTAACTCACAATTTAGGCCCCAAAGGATGTGTCTGTTGAAAAGGGAAGGCAAGGATTGCCAAGAAAAAAAGGCATGCCCTGCTCAAATAACAAGTATTGCTTTCCCCTTTCTGCTTCCCCCTTCCCCTCAAAATGCACACATACACATACTGCACTCCCCTTTTTTAATACTCCATTTTTTATTCAAATTGGCGGAGCTGTAATCTCATGAGCCTCAGTGCTATGTTTAGCTTTTCTTCCTTCGAGTGTGTTGTTTTGCCACAGTAAGTTCCATCTCACATCATCCCCTTTGTGAAGTCTGCTGCTGCTCCCTGTTCTGTAAGGATCACACTCAGCCCTTTCATAGTTGTTAGCTTTCAGGTAACAAGTTTGATGTAATGGTGTCAGTCAGTTGGGTCAAAATCATGCTTTTAGGTCCTTTCTAGCCCAAACCATTCAGTGATTCTATTTCCCAGGATGCAAAATGTCTGATTTTGCTGGAATCCTTGTAATGCTGCTCAAAGGGACTTGGGGTCACCCAGTCCAACCTCCTGCTTGGAGTCAGACTGTTTTCCATCCTGTTATATTACACACATGTGCTCTACTTCTCTCATTGGGTTTTGCTGCTTTTCTTGGGGTAGTTCCTCAAGGCCTTCTTAAGCTGCACATGATGCAAAGACATTTGCTGTAGGCCACTGCTCATGGTAAGCTCATGGCCAAGGTAATAAGGCAGAGAGGAAAGAACATCCAGAGGAACTTGCCTGAACAGAGCTGCAGTTTAACCTCTCCTGGTTCTCAGTTGCAGCCTCATCTCCTGCCCAAACTGCTCGTGAACATGGGGACTGTTAATGTGCAACTTCCACATTGTTTATTTGAATGTCTGTGTACATCTATATAGATGCTACACTGAGGAGCATTGCAGAGGTGTTTGGGTTTTTCTACTTCTAAACATTTCCCTTTCTTCTGCATATAGAATCCTATAATGGTTTGGGTTGGAAGGGACCTTAAAGCTCATCCAGCTCCAACCCCTGCCACGGGCAGGGACCCCTTCCACTGGAGCA
>JAVHNF010055263.1:0-12642 GCA_034783455.1 Micropsitta finschii
TAAATCTCGGGTGACATTGCTGCACATGGTCTTCTCCTTCCTCATTTTGTGGAGCCTGCTAGTAAAGCTTGACTTCTTGGGATTACAGTAAGAGAAATGGCACACACAGTGTGCTGCAGTCTGGCTGCCATTCTCCAGTTACTGGATTGCAGGTTTTCTGCTATTGAGTCATTCATGCTGTGATTTTGATGAAAGCAACACATTCCTCAGTGTTTACCAGTTTCGCTGCTGTTGATCATGTCCCTGGCTATCAGCACAAGCCATTCTTTTAATCCTTGCTCTCATGTTCCTCTAGTGCTTTTACACACACATACTTCTTTTTCAACTAATCTTAATATTTCTGTATAAAGGACTTTGCATAGCAACATAACATAAACCATGTGGTACAGTGCTGGCCCTGGTTTGGATGGATGGTAGGCTGTACTTTAGTTTGTGCTGGGTTAATTGCACTGCAACATGTTCCAGCTTTACTGGGAGGGACGGATGCAGGTAATTACATCATGTCTTCAATCACTGGACTACATTATCTATTTAATATAAAAAACCGACTGCAGTTTTCCTTCAGGCCTGTTCCTGGTCCAGTTACACCAGCTTAAAATGCAACTGTATTACTGTGCCATTACATGACTGGACATAAAGGGAGATGTTATAAACCACCGAGGAATGTGGGGCCATGTCATGCCTCCCACCACTCCCTGATTCTTACAAAGGAAACAGTGGGAGAGCAGTGGGTGCTGCAGTGTGCCCCTAGGGCTGTCATCTGTGTAGTCCGGAGGAAAAGCCCTTCCCAGGCACAGGCATCTTCACTGAGAATGGCTGCAGGCAGCCTGTCTTTTTGGCTGAACAAGCATCTCCCTCCCCATCATCTTGAGAGAAGGGTTATGCTCTCTGCTTATGCTCTGCTTAGACCAACCCTGTATCTCTGAAGCACTGCTGCACACAGTCAGCTGGAAAACAGTTCCCTGAGGTGTATACGGTGCTGGATGCTCAAGAGGAGACATGAACGAGCAGAGCCTAGGACTGCTTGTGAAAGCATCAGAAAGCAGCCCTATAGCAGCAGAGAAGTACATTATCTAGCTAAAAGAGCTTCCAAAATGCTCAGCAAATTTAGAATGTTACTGGAGTAAGAACAGCATCTTCAACCAGTGTGAAATTATACCGGCTTCTAATCCTTCTCCCACACAGCATGCAATGAGTTCCACATGGAGTCAGAAAAAGAGAAGGTCAGTGCTCCACAGATAGACTCTGCTGTTGATCATAGGATCACACTGTTGATCAGAGATACTTCTGTCACACCTGGGTCCACTTCAAATTCAGTGCTCACCTTGTGTTTCTGGGGGAGCATCAAGGGCCTTAAGCAAGTTTTCTGCTCAGGGGAGTGTTATCCTGGGAGGATTTCACCTGTGCACCTAACTGAACATTAAGTAAACCATTTTAACATGCTTTAGCCAGTTATTTTTGATGCTGCCCTCCAAACACTGCTGCACTTTTGCTTCGCACAGTGACAACCAAGAAAAAAGTTTACTAATTTTTCCCATTCCACTCTTAGCTTGTTTTTAATCCTCATAGTCAGTGTAACTTTCACACCAAGTCACATTTGTGTACTTAAAACTTCACATCTCAGGACAGTGAAGCCTCTCTCAGGTTGGTTTTTCTGTTCTTTTTCAGTTTTGATGTTGAATATTCTGATCCTGAATCAACAAAACACTTAAGCATATGCTAAGATGAAGGAATGACTACCCATCTAACCAAGCTTTCTCATTTTACATACATGCCACATAAGAGCTAAATAAATATGCCTATAAATATGGTCAATAAATGCTCACCATGAGGTTAATAAGTTTCACACGAGAGGCAATTGGATGGACTACAGGCTCAGTTAGATCAGGATCAGTGACACCTCAAAAGATCACATTGCTGAAGAGCCTGGGTGACAATTTCAAAACTTTTCCCCATGGTTTCCTGCTAAAATGCATGAAAACTGGGATTCCAGTTCTTCACACGGATGTTGAGGGTTGTGCTCTACACCTGTGTTTTGCGTTCTTCAGCGACTGTTTCCTGTAATAATTTTTGACAAAATTCATTTTCTTGTTCTGATCAAGATAAGAAACATGTATTTTGATACTGAGAATTAGTTTGATTTTGTTGGATCTCATTCTATTCTTATCTGAGATACAGGCTAACCAAGAATTAAACAGAATATAGAAGAAAGAGAAACCAAATGCAAAAAGCCACCAGAAGGAAATACTGACTCACACATCACACTATCAACCTGTAGAAATCATTGCCATAGGATGGAGTCAAACCCAACAACACAGCAAACATCAAAACACAGACCAAAGGTTATTTCTGAAAGACTCTGAAAGGACATAACAAAGGCTATAAAATTCCCTATTTCAGGGTTAAAAACAGAGGTAAACAGAAGACAACAAGGGGAGGGACAGATTCTCTCTCATCCATAGTCATTCCAAACTTTTTTGGCAGGATCCATGGATAGACACAGTAAAAGCCAAAATACAGTCATACAGACTAGGCACAGAACTGGAAAGTTCCAAACTCTGCAGCCATAACTTACACCCAGTTTTGAAGGGGCTTCAGCTTCCCCACTACTTTCGTTATTAACATCTCAATCTCATATTAGAAATGTAATGTAGTGCAAATGAAAAACTGACACAACAAACCCAAAATGACATTTAAAAATGAGAAATACATTATACCATTATTTGTAAGTATTATTTTCTTCACTGACTGTGAAAAAGTATCCTGAAGAGCTTTTTATTAGGCTTCAACAATCAAAATAACAACTCCAGCTGTGCATAAGACACCCTTCTGTGAAGGGAGGTACCTTGCAAATCCCAAGCACTCAATTCTTGAAGTTTCTCGAGAAGATGGAAGCTTTATTTGCATTGTAGTATTGCCTAGACTTCACAAGTTAGCACAGTGTCTTCATTTCTTCTGTTGTGCAAACATGTGGGACAGTGCTTGGAAATGTCTGTCTCCAGAAGATCGATTAGGGTATCTCATAGACAGAGAAAAACACAGAGGGAACAATTGCAAAGATTTATTTAGCGCATTCTGTGCTTGGCACTTAGAAACAGAGTTCCGTGCATAGGGCAAATCTTTATACACCTTTTTCTTCATACATATTTTACATACCATTTTTATTGCCCTCTTTTATATTCATAATATTGAATCCCCCACTAGGCATATAAATACATTTATCTACAACACCTCACAACAAATCTCAATAATATTTGTTTTCTGTTACTTGGTATTTGCATTTTCACACAACTTAAATGCATAACTTGCACCAAGCTACAATTGTTTTCTTATTTTTAAAGGACTTGAAGGAAAAAAAAAAAAAAGAAAAAAAAACAGAAAAGAAAGATGTCAAAAGGCAACAATCTATTTGGTTAAACAGAGATCATGTGGCAGGTGGGAGGTTGATGAATAGTCAACCTCACTGTTACTGAAATACTAATGGCTTTCTATGGCAAATCTTGCATGCAAGGCCAGCTGCACTTCTGTAGAGCAGAGCTCCCTTTTCTCATTTCTCTTCCCTATGAGCTCAGTCTGTAGAGTTTCCTCCCATTGGGTAGAGTGCTATGGGTCACACATTCCCCACAAAGGCTGTCATCCCTTTGGTTTTGGTGCATCACTTTGGGTCACGTCAGCAGGAGCTGAGCTCCTCTCTCCCCCATGCATCTTTCCGAAGAGCAGTCCCTGCTTATGTCTGAGACTCACTTGAGAGTTAAACCTTTTCTTTCTCTTCTCTTTCTCCCATGTCCATCTGCAGGCTGGGTGCTGGTAAGCTTGACCATCACAAAGAAATTGCCAGTCCATGGTGAAAATGCAGAAACCTCTCTGGGAGATGAAGATCCAGCCCAGCAGCACCATTCCTGTGCTACAGTGGCAGAAGGATCCAAGGGCCACTGTTCACTTCAGGAATGGGGTGAGTCATTCCAGCAGTGAGGAACGGTCACAGAAAGGGGAGGTCTTTAAAGCCAGGGGCAGAGCAGCTTCAGAAGATGAAGCCTTGAGAAAACTGCCTTTCTTCAACCCCTGGAGGTGACAGCACAGGGGCATGGCTCCCTTGACGCTGAGAGCTCACACTAGCTGAGAGTTAATGCATAAACTGTATATTCAGATGCTTCTCTCCAGCTTCTCATTAAAATCATGCCCTTCTCTCTGCAATGTCCAGAAAGAGCAGACACTTCATGCCAGGTCTGGAGGCCCTGGACTACAACAAGCTGTAATGGCTGTCAGTTGAGGCTTTCCACAGGGTTCTGTGGCACATACCTAGATGACTTATGTTCTCATTTATCATTACAATACTAGTTCTACTACAAGTTTGAAGGCAAAAAGGTACTGGGACGGGTTTATCCCTGGAAACGACGAAGGTCCAGCTGCCTTCAATGCCAAGGATAGGCATAGCTTGTTAGACCATGTGCACAGACATCTGTGAGGAGGAGCCCTGAACCGCACCGTACTGTCTGTTGTCACAGGCGTTGGCTGCCTGCTGGTTGCTAGAGGGAGGGCTGATCATGTGCATCCCGTGATCCATCCCTGTGGAAAGGTATTGCCTCTCTCCAAAGGCCCCGCTGGATGGGGAAGAGCAGAGTAAAGTGCTTTGGGAGGTGGTGAGTTTCTCTGGGCTCGCTGCCAGCCTGGGGGAAGCAGGGAAATTGTATCCATAGAGGTTGTAAGGGTTGTGCAGGGAGAAGGCGTTGTAGGAGCTCTGCTGCATGTGGCCACCACCGAACATGTGTGAAGAGGAGGAGGTGGAGGCAGGGTTGCCTGCTTGCATGACATACTGGAACTGGGAGCTAGGGAAGGATCCCAGCTGGCCACTGTACGCCTCCATCTTGCTGTTGCTGGGCAGGGAGGAAGGAGCCGGCATTCCTGAGATCAAGGATGGAGTCCTCTGAGGCATGAAGGTTTCGGAGGGCTGCGAGGCAGAAGCGGTGCCGCTCTGGAGCCGGTTGTAGCCGCTGTCACTCAGCCCTGGGTAGCTCTGCAAGGCAGCCATGTTGCTTCTGGCACACGGGGGATAATCAGACAGGTTGAGGTTGCAAAGCTGACTCTCCCGGCAGCCCACGTTGAAAGTGTTGGGGGCCAGATGAAAGGCTGGAGGGGAGCAGGATGGAGAGAGAAGGTGAGAGGAAGCAGATGGTGATGGAGTGCCTGTGCTGGAGGTTGTCGGGGAGGTGCCTGTGCTGCCTCCTGCAAAACAAAACACATGGGAGGGTGTTCAGACCCCGGGATCACATCTGCACAATGAGACTTCTCATTAAAAAACAGCCTAGTTTAATAAACAGGGGTGGTAAAATGGCTGCTGGAAAACTCTGCCTTTCTTGGCAAGGGCACCCACTTTATTAATAGCATCCCTTGGTCTTTCCTGCTGCTTTTTTGTTATGACTTTGTTTTTCAGCAGAGATTTTCTTCCCTTTTGAAATAGGAGAGGGAAGCAAGCCTGCCACAGAGTAATCCAAGGCAGTGGGAAAAGCCCTAAGGAAGCACTGAACTCAGTAAGCAATCTGCCATTTTTAGGCATGTTTATCCTTCCTTTTTGGAGGGTTTTATGGGAGTGGGAATCCTTTCCCCTCTCTCCTGGTTTGCAGGAAGACCACCAGTCATTGAGGTGTATGGCCCCACTGCAAACATGCTTCATCACCCACACAGAGGGCTTTCAGGCTGAAAGTATGTTGGAGTTCTGCACTGTTCAACAGCCTTTTCAGGTGGCTCATGGTACAGCAGTATTGATTTAAGCCAGAAGTAACACCAAAATGGGGGGACACAGGTTCAATCTACAGCCTATTCCATGGATCAGAGAAAGGGGGGTGTCAGGATTTTCAGTCATGTGCTTTGACATTAAAGGGGATTCCCTCTGCTGTATTACTGGTGTTAACAAAACGTTTATATGCATGCATGTAGGTAGTATCAATGTGTTATACAATATTTATGCAATGAATGATAGAAGTTATGATTTTGCACAGCAGAGATGTTCATATATTCTGACCTAGGAAAACAATGCTGCATAATACTACCAAGAACAGTAACAAACTGAAAGGAAGAGATGTGAAGAAGCTGATGGCACAATTTTGAGCTTGAGAAGAGATTATTTATAGACAAGATTTGGAATTAGAAGAAGCTTCCTGAGTCAACCAGGAAAATCAGTTCTGCACCTAAGTGAATGCAGTTTGCTGGTGTGAAACACTTTTGGTTTCATGGGAATGTTTCTCTTTGCATGAGAAGCCATTTCTGCATTAGGGCAGCTAACATTGAAGACTCTTGCAAAAGGAGCAAACAGGTGCTGGTGAAGAGATTTGATGACGGGTTAAGGAAAAACAGAGGAACTAGACAGACAACTTGTGAGGCAGCATTTTGGGAAAGCTGGAAGATGATAGTTGAGAGGCAAAGGGACTAGAAAAGAGAGTGTTAGACTGGGCAGCTGAAATTTAACCTAGGCAGAGATTGCACATAAAGTAAAGGACAAGTAAAGTAAAGGGACAGTTTTCCCTTGTGTCTCTGTGGAAAAAAAAGAAAAGCAGGGTTTTGATACCAGTCTAGGTCTGCTGCAAAACAGGGGAGGAACTGAGTGCAGTGCTGCTTGATGAAAAGAGAATAGGTGATGCTAATGGTTAAGAAATGCACTAGAAAGACAGGTTCTGTGTCAATATACAATGGTAAGAATGTATGTAAGATTATATCTCTTTCTAACACATGAAGATTAAATAGAATGGGATCTTAGAGTGAAAATGTAACCTTGAGACATTAATAATCTTTGGGATTTTTTAATTAAATTGAAACAAGAGACAGAAAAAAAGAAACCCAGCCGTGGGTGAGCACAGCCTGGAGTGGCTGCCATCAACCCAGGGAGCATCAAGAAAACTCATGTTTCTGTGTTGCTAAGTCAAAGCAGTCATTTCCAATATCAGCCATGAGTAGGAATGCTGGTTGCCAAGCCACTGACTCCTTTTGCATTCATTCAGAAGCATAAATGAGGAGCACTGTATCAAATCTCCATTAAAATCTATGACAAAATCTGAAGTTTCAAATGACATCATGGACTCTCTGTATTCCCTTCCTAACATCACTGAAATGCTCAAAGTTGCTAGTGCCATTTAGCTCCAGAGTTCAAAGACTTATTGTGTGAAATTCTAATTTAGCTTTCATTTTAAAAGGCAAATTTCCCTAGTTCATTTAAAGTCTCTGACAAACAACCTCTGGCTAACTTTTTTGTGGTAAATTGATACCTCCTCAAAGCCTTTCTCTCCGTCTTTCTATTACAGGCTGTTAATACTGCAGCAGGGTCAGCAGAAGGGAACACCTGCCTCTAGTTTCATTGCAAAGTCTTTTTTAGTTGAAATTGCTGATAAAGGTGAGACTGAACTGAGGCAAACAACTATAGGCACACATTTTCCTGTTAGCCCTGTACTAAAGAGGGCAACTCCAACAGAGAGGGCAGGCAGACAGCTGAGTTCATATATCACCATTTAGCTATCAAAGCCCAAAGTACAGAGGTCACATAATCACAAAACAAATAGAGCACAAAGTGAGATGTATTAAACCCACAGTAATCCCGCGCTTGATTCTTTACACCACATATTTCATGAACAAACTTCAGATGGTGACTTACTTGCTGACAGAGCCTGGAGAATAAGTAAAAATACATATGTATATATATGAGCATTTAATGATCTGTTTGAAATAAAATACATAGAATAAATGCTTAACTGCAATGTCTTCATTTCGGTCTTCCTTTACCCCATAGTTAACCTTTCAAAACTATGCAGAGGGAGAGCACAGATACCAGTTACCTTGAGCATTAGGCTTTAAAAATCTGCTAAGGAGTTATGATCAAGTCATACCCATAACTGTGGCTTTGGATCCAGAGAGTGAAAGAGATCACTGCTTGGCAACTGTGTGAGTTGCTTACTGGTTCCAAAACTGAGAACTACACATTTCAGGTTATTTCAGTCCCAAAGAGGGACTGAAGTGATTCAGCTCTGAAGTATCCCTATTTGCAGCCCAACATTAAAACCCTGGAGCAGCAACACAGCAAGTAGGAAACAAAAGAAATGAGATGTTTTTTTCTTTTTCTCCACCACTTTAAAATGGTGAGGAAGTGAGACATCTACCAACAGGAGCAAATGCCAGACCTGACTGCTCTCATTCAAGAATGCTTTGCTGCCAATGCCAACCACAAGCACAGGATGCACCACACTTCTGCTGCAACAGAGCAGAGCACAGAAGTTCCTGATCATTTCCAGAATAAACTTTACACCTTTAAGAGGAACAAGAAACAATACAAAGCAAAGCCCATCTCAGTTCTCTCTCTTCAGAAAGCAAAAGGCTCCACTCTGCTCTGAATGATTATTTCTTATCCATCTTTGCTGGCAGCAGTAAGTATGGGCCAAACACAACCTGGACTTCTGTTGTAAGTTATAACTTGGACTGTGGTTATTACAAAGTCAGCCAAATACCCCTAGAGATGGCAGCAAGCCCAGCAAGTATATCCACATCATACTACAGTCTCTGATACACAGATGTGTATGTCGTTTTAATAGGAGGCACGGATACAAACCCTTCTAGTACATAAGGCTATGTTTAGGTCTGGTTTAAGTCAACTGAAACCACATTTAAGCAAGAGAAAATCAATCCCTCAATAATTCTCCTCCATTCCTTTTCTCTACCCACTGTTCCCTCTGGAAATAGTTGCCAACACCAATAGCATTTACCAGCAGTGTCACAGTATCTCTCACCTCCACGCTTACCATGATTCCAAAGTGATTAATTACTATTGCATCCAGTCTCTAGATCATTTCTGGCCCTACATACATTAGTCCTACATATGTGCAGTTAGCAAGTCACATTTATATAAAATGCAAGGTTCATAACTTCAAAGTCTCCTTTTTTTGCATCTGAACCCTGTCCTGCATGGCAGATGAAATTGTCCTCACAGTGTCCAGGGCTTAGCCAAGCACTGGTGCCATCCTGAAAGGAGATCGCTCTCTGTCTGGGCATACAAGTGATAACAAGTGATAAGATTACCTTATCAAATGGACAGGAGCATTTCTGAAGAGGGAATCAGAGAACAATCTAGTGCAAGAAAGGTTAAAACTTGCAAACTGGACTGAAAAGTAAGAAACTGTTGGTCAGGAGGGAAAGTGGGAAAAGCAGAATGCAATCATGGTGAAAGACAGGGTGACTCTGTGGAGAAGGTGGGATGTGAAGGCAAACCTTCTTTCTCATGCCAGCAATCCCTCTTGTTTAGGGATTATATATAACCTGATGTGTAGAAGTGCTGGTTGTGAGCCAGTGTCAAATACATGCCCACAAAGATTAGGGAAGAAGCTACAGCTTCTCATCTGTGTGTAAATAGGAACTGCTATTAAAATATCACCTCAAAGCAGCTTATGACTGGTCTTTCTTTTCTGTCATCTGTGTCCTTCTTGGTAATGGAGCTGTCTCTCCATATGTTTCAAACAGGTCCTTGCTTTTGTTTTTTACCTAGACTGAGCTTGTGTTAATGACAATTTCAGGGTCAACTGCAAATGCAAACATACCCATTCCATGGGTATGATGTGCCATAAAAGAAGAGCCTGCGGTTGTCCTGAAACATCCATCATGCCAGAGCATCTGAAAGGCAACAGGGACCTCTCCCACACAGGGCAGGTTACATACAGAACTTCTAACACTGAAGTGCAGATGGAAAACACATTGCCAGCATACAGTGTTAGCCAAGGGAGCTTTCTGGAAACAGGGACATGGTGGGAGAGCATCAGTGCCAAGGGAGTCTGAAGCAATTGTGCATGGAAAATTTTCTGGGATCTCTTTTACAAATGACACCACAGTAGTCAATTGATCCACAATTTATCCCAACCTCCTTTATCTGAAAGGAGCACATAAATTTGTACTCCACTGCAGGATATTTTCCTTGCTAATGTTTCCAGGCATCAGTTGCTATCATCACCTGTGGTGTGCCTCTGTAGAAACCTCTCAGTCTTTGAAGTCCTTGCTTAGGGCAGAGGAGGAGAGCAAGCTGAAGCTGAAGTCAGCACAAGATACCTGAACATGAGTGATATGCCCTGTGCAATGGCAAAGACTCATCAGACAGGCAAGAGCTTTGGAGCAGTCTGGGCAACTTGATTGCTGCCATTATCTGACCACATCGGCAGCCTGCAGCTCCTATCATGGTTGGGCTCAGACAGTCATGATCTGGTATTCACTATCTCTTAAGAGCAGATGTGGCTAAAGGTCCTTTGGGCTTGTACCTTGACTTTCTAACAAGGATGGGAACCACAAGTTGATTTGTCTTAAACTTTCACATTTTGATGAGTCAGGCAGCACAAAGTTATTATTCTTTGAGTGCAAATGCTTCTTAAACAGCTCAGCCCACTTCCACCTACAAGCTAGCTTAGTTTATCATGGCCACAGATAGGAGCTGCAGGTTCAGCATGGCCAGCCTATGGTCTGGAGGCTGTACTCAGCCCAACATCAGTGTCTAGCCCACAGCCATCTTCTCTCACCTTCAGATGTGAGCAGGATGTACTGTAAATGCCAGATCCTTGGGAGTGATAGGTGCACAACCTCACTGGTCAGTCTCCTGGAGGAGCCACAGCCCCTCTTCTGACACATGCCCAACACACTGGTATCTCCACGGTGTGATAGACATGTACCTGAGCACCTGATGACAAGGGAAAGAGGGGCTGTGGCCACTAGTCATTCATCTGGCCCACAGCTCTCCTCCTAGCTCTTGGCTTGAGCAAATAAGCCCTCCTGAGAAGCAGTTTATATTCACTTTGGCACAGAGCCATGCTAATGCAGCTCCCCAGCTTTCCAAATGGAGATGGCTGGGAGCTGGCATGTGTCTGGCCAGCATGGAGCATAGACGGAGGATTCTGTCAATGCAGATGTACTCTAAGTCACTCCTGAAATGTCTGTTTTCTGTGAAGACTCTACAGACATGTACACATATGTAAAGATACTTTCTAAAGCATGGAAGAAATCAGCTCTTACCATTTTTTGCAATGCTCTGCCATTAGACACAACAGTAAGTAAATGTGATGGCATTCACACAGGAAACCAAATTTGCAAAGGGTAAAATCCCATTCCTGACCTGTGCACTTGCACATGCATACACTCTAAGTACGGCTTATGACACTTACTCCTTGTCTTCAAGTTGCTGCAACTTTGGTTGCAGAACAAAAATCAAGTATTTGCCCAGAGGTGGAGAACTGAGACAGTAATGAGGGAGGGTTTGTGCAGATTGCCGCAAGTTCTGACTGATAGACTATGAGGCCAAGTAGGTGCCACTGTAATCATCCAGTCTCATGTCCTCTAGCAGAATCCTGGATCCATTTCTGCTTCAAGCAGCCTATGCCTCAGTCCTTCTCGACACCCACTTGCATCTGAATGCCACAAAATCAGTTGTCATTCTTGCTCTCATATATCATGACATCTTTTGCCTTGCAAGTATAACTGGAAGCCCAAGGTCTCTTTTCTCATTCCTAGCTTTCCAAAATTCAAGCCTAAAACCTTCAGAAGGACTAAAAGATTTTTCATCACATCCTTCTTGTGTCCTCACTACCCTTCTGAGTTCTCTCTTCACCACCTGGGAAAATTAAACAGCTTTGATGCCTCTTCCTTGTCCTCTCACTAAGCAAGGGCAGGGCCACCTGGTGATGTGCTGGATCTTCTCTTCATTCTTTCCCCATTCCTAGGAATGAAAAATCCCCACTTTCATGGGAATGAGAGCGATTTCTGCCTTCACAGAGTGTAGCTGCCTGTTTCCTCTCTAGAGCCTTTGGCCAATTATCAAATTATGAATCCGCTGGTAAAATCTTTAAAAGGCCCAAATGAGACCCAAAATCTACCGCAAGACAAATTTCTGGGTTGGCAGAGGAAACATAAAGACTGCTTTGTAGTTCCTTGGGCTACAGCTTACAGAGCACAAAAGATGCTTACAGCAATGGATTTAAGGGTGAAAGTATGTAAGAATGGCACAAAAATAATGAATGAAAGGAAATTTAAGGTTAGTAAATTATAAAGACCTTTCTCATAAATTTACCTCAAATTTCTCACTGAAATTAACGGTAGATCTATGACAACTCAGAATAACACTTTACTTCCCTTTAGCTCGTTCAGATTTCTGCAGCACAAACTGAGCAGTCAGAAAGTTAGAGATAAAACCTACCTCAGTCACCCTCTGAGATAAAATATTTTGAAGCTCTAATGGTAAAAAAACAACCCTTTTTTCTAATGTGGACAAAAAGTATAATTTGGGATATCTGATTTCCCATCTACATCCAGAGCATGAAGAGGGCTTTCCCAAAGAGTAAGAGACAACATCCCCTTCCTAGTACCCCCAGACTGTCTTTAACACAAGGGTTTTGGCTCCTCATATAAAACCATGATATTCTTGTCTCAGAAGGCCCGTTGGACATTACTTTTTGTCTTGTTTGCAGACAGTTGCAATGTGGCGTGAGCTGTACATCAGTTCCTCCAGAAATGCCTCCTGTTTCCCTTCTTCAAGCACAGACAGATGAAATCAATTCAGGCACCTACTCTGGTGGAGAAAATTGCTCATCAGTGGTAACTATGCACTGTCCCTCATGCCTACAACCATCAGCTGGGAGC
>JAVHNF010055273.1:0-12318 GCA_034783455.1 Micropsitta finschii
CCACCAGCCTCCAGTAGACCTGGCCTCCCAAATTGAGTCCCATGTTCTAAATACCCAAACCCCTGACTTTGGCCTATGTTCTTAAGTGCTGGTGTTGAACAAAATGTAAATATAGTGCAACCTCCAGTTTTAACCTTGGCCTTGATCCTCCTTTACTTGTAGTTAAATGTAATAAAAAAGAAAGGTAACATAAAGATGTATATTCTTTTTTTTAAAGATGTTTATAATTCTTTAAAATACATGAGTCAGCGAAGCATTTAAAAGTAAAATATAGATATAAAATTATTCGGAAGGGGTGATATAATATAGAATTTAAATTGAGCATATTTTAGCAGCACTGGGAAACCTTACCCCAGAGCTAATAATGTAATAGATCTATCTCACCAACAACTTGGAACTTGCAACAGAGTTTTATCCACAAAGGAGAGTTCTCTGGCCTACTTTATTAAATACCTTAGAGGACTTTGCCTGTAAGATTACATTTGAACAATGCAATTTATTATAATTCCTGTTCATACTTCCCCTACTGAAATTTTAGCCATTTTCTATGAAGGAAAAAGTATAAACAAATCCAACAAGCTAAATAAACATAATTCAACAAATGCTTCAGCAAGCAGATATATAGGGAAAACATCCTAGAGTTTTATTTTTCACCACCACTTGCATTCTTGTGCTATAGTTCATCAGGTAAGTTGTATTCTTGATTATGAGTATTTTTTCAATTCTGAATCAGAGCTAGGAATATAATTGAAAAATTATCCTTTAAAGACAGTCCTAATAAATAAAAAAGAAACAAATTGAAACACTCTTGTTATTTCTTATAAACAGAAATAATTTCAATTTGGTTTAACAAATCTTAATGTGCTGAGTGCAATTACAAATCGGTGCAAAAGGATACAGACAATGGTTGAAGCTACATCATCTTATAAGTTATTTGGGATGCACATGTATATTTTTCTGACTGTTATTTAGCAATAGTTTACATTAACATATCACTGAGTTGTATGTATTTAAATGTATTCACTAAATAGGATTTTGCATGAAGTAAAAATAGCACAACTCAATTATGGTGATGTTAATTTATAGGTATATCTGAGATTTCTGCTTAGGTTCAGTTTATATTCTAGAGTTTACCTTGGAGTTTATATGTAATTCTTTTTGATCTGAGGATTTAAGTTCATTCCATTTACTGGGAGATATTAGATAGTCAACAATAATTACTTTTTTAAAATTAGCCATTTATATAAGTAGCAGGGTGCAGAGCTGTCAGCTAATGCTAGGCAGCCATTTTTGCAAAGGGATTTAAAGAATATCACAAAACCACTTTATTTCTGGACACTTGCACTTTTCAGGTGCTGCCTACCTGCCAAGTTCAAGAAAAAACAAATTGACACATGTAAATAACATGGAAGTCTAATGTGAGAGCACAAAAGGGGGAAATTCATATCACTTATTAGGCAATGCCAAAATCCAGATGCAGACAACTAAACTGTCACAATAAAAATATCTAATTAACCTGTAACTCATTCCTTCTATATGGAGAGGTGCTAATGCAATAAAGGACGCTACCATGAAAAAGAAATGAAACAGATGAAATTTCCACAAGCCTGTTGTCATAGGCAATCCAATTTAGAAAGGGAGAGGAAGGTATTTGAGTTGACATTAATAACATTAATTTACAGTAGCTGATGGGGGGAAAAAAAGACCCAACAAAGCCAAACAGACCATCTAGGAACTCAAGACATGAAGAAATGATTGAAGCAAAGGGAGTGTGTTTGTGTGCTTGTGAAGGCAGTGAGTTCAGAGACATGGGCTTAACTATGAAGTGGAAAGACATACAGTCAAACACCGAGCATAGCTTAGAACCCCACATAAACAGCTATCCCAAAGAAAGCCAGGGAAGAATAATTAATTTGGAACTAATTAAAAAACACTGGAATTCCTTGTGTGTATTATATGGTAAGCATAATATTTAAGAATGTCAGACTACAAAACTACATAATATCTATACTAAAAGTATCATCAAATGAGAAACTACATGGGAGATAGAGAATTAAGGCAAAATATAAGGACTTTTTAGTCTGATTGGGAGGCTCTTCCTTGTCTGGCCAACACTAGACAGATTTAAAGAAAGGTCATCAGGGACAGAGTGGAGGAGCATAGGTGGTTCAGAGGTGTTTGAAGCATGGAAAAGGGCTGATAATGTGACCTCTCATGACTGCGGGCTGTTGATATGTGCCTCCAGGAGGAACCTGCCCTCTGGGATGGAAGGGATTGCCAAGGAAATGTTCTTCATTTCCTTGCTTTCACTTCCTGCTTCAGCTGAGGAAAGAATGGAACTACAGTCTGGGGACTTCGGAATCAAAATAAGTGAATTTCCTGAAAAGTAACTCAGAATATTTCACAAGAATAACCTCAAAACTAAAGGAAGATATTTATGAAATGGGAAACACTTTTGACACCTTACATAAAATTTGGAATATTTTTTTTTCTTTTCTTTACACAGTTTTACAGAGGAGAAACTTTAGCATTATTAGAACACTCAGTGGTTTAAATGTGTATTACTCAGGAATTGTTCTAGTTTTGAGTGGGATATAGTTAATTTTTTCCATATTTGCTGGTATGGGGCTATATTTTGGATTTGTGCTGCAGTGTTGATAATACAGGGGTGTTTTAGTTGCTGCTGAGCAGCACTTACACAGAGTCAAGGCCTTTTCTGCTCCTCACACCACCCCACCAGTGAGCTGGCTGGGGGTGTGCAAGAAGTTGCAAGGGGACACAGCTGGGAAGGCTGATGCCAACTGACCCAAGGGATATCCCAGACTATATGGTGTCATGCTCAGCATAGAAAGCCGGGGAGTTAAAAAGAAGGAGAAAGTGTGGGACTGGTGCCCTTTTTCTTCCTAAGTAGCCATTATTTGTGATGCAGCCCTGCTTTCCTGTAGATGACTGAACACCTGCCTGCTGATGGGAAGTGGTGAATGAACTCCTTGTGTTGCTTTGCTTGAGTCCATGGCTTTTGCTTTACCTTTAAATTGTCTTTATATCAACCCATGAATTTTCTCACTTTTACCCTTCTGGTTATTTCCCCGATCCCACTAGGGGAGTGATGAGCAAGAAGCTGTGTGTGGCTTAGTTGTTGGCTGGGTTAAACCACAACAATAATATAATGAAAAATATTTTTTAAATTATGTGATTTCCATCTTACCTTAATAGGAATGCAGTTTTAGCATGGGGGGAATGGCAAAGATCTAAAGCAGTCTGTATTAATAAAAACAAACCAAACCAACAACAACTTCCTATTCTGCAGCTCTGCTATGGTACTTTAATCTTCTGTAAATCTTAAATACAAAGCAAATAGCCAAACCTACAGTTTTGGTGTGGGATTTTCTGTGACCTGTTAATGCATTTGCACATTAAAAGGTTTGAAATATGTCCTTTGTTTTATCACATGCTGCTTTTCACTGGAGTAATCCTTGTTTATGTGCAGTACTGACCTAAAGGACTGTTCCCATACTAATTACTTTTGGGTCCTTGCTAAGAGACTGTCAAAGAAACAGTCCCCTCTCCCCACCCTGCCCCAGCTGAGAGAGTGCAGAGCCAAAGCAGGAGGTGATGAACTGTGGTGGTAGCTCTGAGGCCAGACACCATGTCCTACATGTGTTTTCCTTTGCAGTAATGGAAAACCCACATACAAATAGAAAGGGAAGGATCAGTAATAATAACTCCTCAGTATTACAGTTTTTGCAGATCTTGGGTTTGATGGCAAAATATCTTTCCTTATATTTATGCTTTCTATCAGGTAATGCCTTTCTTTTCTTTGATTAGTAAAGTTATTCTCTGTATTTTCTGTGTCACGTTGTCCAAACCAGGGACATCCTTGCCTCCTTCAGAAATGGAACTCAGGTCTCATATGCTCATAGGTCTCAAAGCTAGAATGTGATTTTTTGCTTTTGGCACTAACTTTGTGTACATGTGCTTATTAAAAGAACTGGGACTCCTGAAGTCAACAGCACCTTCAGGCCCCAGTGTGATCCATTCGGTTGTTCCTTTCTCTGTATCTTTCTGTGCATCACTGGCAGTACAACACAGCTGTCCCTCTTGCTCCCAGTGCCATATGCAAAAGGTCAAATGCACTTCATATTTTTGAGCAGGAGCATCCTGTCTGTGGGCTGCAGTTAGGAAGAGTATCTCTTCACTGGGATGCAGGTCAAAAGTAGTTCCTTTACAAAGTATATTCCTGTGCTACAGTGTTTTTTGCTGCCTGACTTCTTGCAGGACTAGTTTTTCCTGCAACCTAGAGCTGCCTGAAAAGGTCTACCTGGAAAGCAGGTTGCAGGACTTTGCTATTGCTTTCTGAAACTGCATGAAATCCAAGCAAAATATTCACGGCATATTGATGAATTGTGCTGTTTGGTTATATGGTACTCATCTCACTGCTTGACACAGGCCGTCACCAGAGATTGGAAAACAGACATGAAATAAAGACAACTTGACTGACATGGTTAATCCCCTGCTGTTACATCTCCAAATACTGATAAGATATGGGAGTGCAAAAAGGCCTCGTTTGTGAAACAGAACTTGGTTCATAAAAATTAAGTACAAATCCAGAGGTGTTGTGATGCACAATGCCAGAGGAGCAGAAAAGCCCCAAGGGTTACTCATTTTCTAATGAATGCCATAGAGGCATGATTTTAGATCACTTCCTCACACACTAAAATGCCCATGACCTCATTGGTGACACTAGCATTTTTCCATTGCCCTTGTCAAAGGCTTCCATTGCGTGTACAACTGCGCACATTCATGCTGACACTCTGGCTTTATCTTTGTGCACAATACACACACATTCCCTCTCAGCCCCAGCTGTAATATTTGCACAACAGATTGGATTAGAACATTTGCAGGGAGCCTGTTATGAATACCTCTTCAGATAATTTTTGTGGGAAAACTTTTTGTTTGCTGATTAGCTAAATAATAGCCTTCAGTTCAGAATTTTTGGCTGAGGTTATTCAGAGACTGAAAAGGTGGAGGGAATTCATATACCTATACGAGATGTCTACGTGGTGGAATATTCCTTCTACTCTCCAAAGTGCCAAGGCAGAAGCCAGCTCCAGGGCAGGGATTGCATAACTGTGCTAGCACAGTGCTGAGTTTGAAACAAAAGGTCCTACTAAGGATGTTGTAAGATAATGAATGCAGACTTTATCCTTCTGGATTTAAAACATAACTTTTTAAATAATACAAGGCAAAGTAGAAAGTGAAAATGATAGACCTGCCCTTCAGACGTGTTGTAAATTTTATACATGACTGAACTTGGAGCAGTCCTTGCAGTTCCTTCTATTTCTTGCCAGTGTTGTTTCTTGCCTTTTAAAGGTCTGCTCCTAGTCTCAGGTCTCACATTTGATTGTTTGTAATTATAATTAGAATATAAGATCCTCATCTTCCTGTGTGTTCATGAAGCCAGGAATACCTCTGATCACAGCAAACTGCTACAAAACGATAATTATATATTTAAGGAAATGGATAAAGGAAACCTATTCCCAGGATGAAACCTTGTGCAGTCTTGACTAAATGATAAATTGTGGGTTAATATCAGGGGAAATAACGTTAGATTTTAACAAGTCTGCTGAAGTACAAACAGTTTAAGACAAGAAGGCTACATGCAAAAATAAAACATAAATAAAAATAATGAAAATTCTGTGTTTGAGGTGAGAATCCTTATTTGTTGCCAGTGTGAAATTCACCTCTGTGCAGAGGGTCATGCCCAAAGCCTCTACAAATCCCTTCTTTCAAAAGCTTATGGAAGATCCAAGCAATGCCCAGCCTTTATTTTTTTCTTATGCATGTCTCTGTGAGAAAACTATGGAGGTTTGCCATTGGCTTCAGTGACAGCAGAACAGTGACACTTCTTGAACATCCTCTCCCCTCAAACTCTTTCTGCAAAATGTAGCAACTGGTTCAAATCATCTTCCTTTTTCTGTCCTCATACAGGTTGTGCAGGGGAACCATACTGACAATCGTGTTTCCAGCACAGAGAAAATTAAAAAATACTTGAGGTGCTTTCTGGGAATTTATTTTCGTTATCAGGCAGCTTTAGGTTATTTGATCAACTACACCTGGATCCTGTCTTGATGTGAAAATTTAAACAAATATTTTTGTCAGCAGAGAAGAATGCCTCCAGTGACAAAAAGCATGTTTGATGCATGCTTCTGACTCTTTTCCTCTATGCTCCAGTTTTTTGTGTCAGATCCACACAGCTAGACGATCTGGCTATCCTTTCTTCAGATTTTCAGCTAGCTGCAGTGTGTAAAATAATGCCATGCCAAGATTATCTCTACTGTAGATATGGTATGATGAAAGCTGGTTCTGTAAAAAAGATTTCTTAGGAAATGAAGCTCTGCAAACTTTAACAGATCTCTAGAACAGCCTGTGTCAAACACAGTGTGCTGAGTTTTTGTCCCCCACTCACATAATGTGGCTAATGTTAACTGTGTGAGTGTTAATTTCAGCTTCTTTTCTTCTCTTTCATCAACTGAATGTCAAGATGATGTCTATATTTCGTGCACACAAAGTGAATGGGGAAAGTTTCTCTGTGGACACCTTTCCTGCTTTTTAATAAATTCTTTCTTTCGCCTGAAGAGAATTAGAATCTGGCTTTTGACCTCCATTAATTTCTTTAATTTAATAGTTCTCTGCATGCACTAATAAATATTATTAACCATACCTTGTACTGCAGCCTTTCCATTTCCTCTTCCTCCAATGCTTTCTCTTTTGCTGCAGCAGGTGCCCACTTAAGAACAGATTGTGAATTGCAGAGGGAACAACCAGAGGAAATTTGGACCTATAATCTACTTCTTTCCCAAATTCAAAGACAAGGAGTCTTAGCATGTCTCTGTCTACCAGACTGCTTTATTAGTGACTGCTTCTCAAAGCAAAGCTTTAAGTATAAACTTAGAGTTACTCAATAGCTTTCTCAAGGCAAATAACACTGCTTAAAACCCTGTAAGGTAAAACTTATCAGAAGCGGTTTCCAAATGCAATGTCCCGGGTAGCTATGCACATGCAGATATTCAGCCAGACTGTGTTCACTCCATTCCTCCTGCTTTCTGCAAGGCTGCTTCTAGACCCACATAAATCCCCTTTACATTAGCATCCTCCAAATCCTGCCTTTAACATCACAGGTCTTCCAGTTTACCCCAGTAGCAAGTAATTCAGCTCCAAAAGAGGAAGAGACTCTAAACTTATAGCATACCCTGAAGACAAGCTGTAGCTGTCACCTCCAAATGGCATCACAAGCCATCAGACTTAGAACCTTGCTATGGGCTTTGTAAAACAAGCAGTGTATGCAAGTCCAGTAGCTGTCTGTTCATTTGCTACTAAGGCAAATAATTGTCTGATTGTTTAAGGACATAGGAGAAAGTGGCACCTATCCCGTAAAGGCTACACGTTTACCAGTCATCTGGCTAAGTATTTATCATGCAGGAACAATTGACCCCTCTAGTGGAATCAACAATGTACTGCAATTGTGTGTTTATGGTTAGTTATAATTAGCAATGAAAATTGAGCTACTGGTTGGTTTTTTTTTTTTTTTGAAAGGCCTATAATTTAGTGACTTGCTTGCACAGTGTCACAACATGGAGCAATTATAAAGTTCCCTATTGTAAATCTTCAAAATGGAGGCCTCCTTTTTTGATGATGCCCAGAAAAAATAAAAGAAGATAAAAAGTGTCAACCTTCCTACTTATAACTTCCTTTGTGCTTCTCAAGGCACAGTGTCTATTTTGCAACTGTCTCCTTTTCAATGCATGTTCTTTTCTCTAGAGGCTGTATGAATATTGTACAATGCCAAGTACAGCTATTGACACTTCAAAAAGAACCTAGAATAATAAGTAGAAAGGATATGCCCCTAACCATGCAAAAAGACTAATGCTTCTTGTGTTATCATTTACATCAATGATTTTCATCTTTTTTCTTTACACGCAGATCCCTAAATATTTTCAAGTTCAGATTGCTGTATGACAAATTTGATCCCTTTGGCAACAAATTTGCCTTTTTTAGTTAGTTCTTCTGAGCCCCTTAGAACCAGTCTGAGCTGAAAATCCCTTCTTTACATTTTACTATATACATTGTTTTGATTCAGGTAGTTAATGACTGGAAGATAATGGAAAAGTATTTAATGGAATTTAATAATAAAGGAGAATTTTGTGGGGAATTTTTTACAAAGGTTATTGTCTGAGGCAATACATTGAGTACTTTTTCCATAAGAAAAATGGAAAATATAGAAACTAATAGAATGGAGTAAGTGCAAACTGTGCACAGAGCACACACACCCCCTTGCCTATTTTTCAGTAAGCTCTTTCATCTGGTTCCTTCCTGGAACTCCTCCTTTGTTTTTCTGCCACCACTGGCTTTGCCCACATCCTTCAGTGTTTGAACTGCTGCCTCATGGTTTTCATTCTGTCTTGCAGCATCTTCCTTGGCATTTGGTAAAACTAGAGACACTAGCAGCACTAGCTAGAAAGGTAGAAGGTCAAAAAAGAGAAGATAACTTTGCTTACACCAGAGAAACTTGCATCAACACAGGCAGGCATATGCATCTTTCTCCAAATGCAAAGCCTTGTTTTACCTGACTAGTAAAATAGCCCATAGGTTTCCAAGGCAGTTTTGTTGGCTGGCTGAAGAGCACATCTTGATCAGACACTCATGCTTTTTGGTCCTATTGGTGCTCCTTAAAGACCATAACATATTTTTAAAGTATATGAGATCTGTCAGAAAAGGGTAGGGAATCTATTTTTATGACAAAGCTTAGGTGTAACAAATTATTCCCAAAGAGGTGGTACTAAAGCCAGTTTAGTGCTCCAGAAAACACAAAATGAAGGCAGTCAATGCTCATTACAGTGACTGTCTCAGGCTTATAACATGCAGTTTGTGAACAAAATTTTGTGTTTCCCTCCACTGAACTCAGAGCAAAACATGGTGAAGCTGGAAGATTCAGAGGACCACAGAATGCTGAATTTTTATAGACTTCTATAAGCATAAAATAACCAATTAATTCATTATTTACTCCAAAATGCCTACAATCCTGTTAGGAGGCATGCTACCGTAGCACCTCTTCTGGAGCAACAGCACGTCATATATGGCACTATGCACAGGAGCCTTCTCCAGGAGGAAAAACTGAAAAAAAAAGGGAATACTAAAGCATTACTTGTCAAATTACCCTCAGACAACTTTTGGATTGTATGAACATGAAATAAGAATAAAGAGAATTTCCAAGTGACTTGACAGGGGAACAGCACAAGTTCAGTGATCCATTTGGTCTGGTTCAACACAGATTTAAGTGATCCATTTTGCTGTGTTCTTCCTAGATGTTTCAAAACACAAATACACATGAAATTGTTCTCTAATAAGAAGGATATTATTAAAAAAAATATCAATTCTGAATGAATGTTTATATCTTAGTCCACTAAACCATTTCAATTTCTCTATCTTATTTTGTCCTTAAGTTTTTTTTATGCCAGAGAAAAGACACATGAAAGGCCTGTGATTTTCCCATTGACATTAAGGTCATTATGATCTCTATAGAAATGTCTGTCACTACTATTTTTCTACAAATCACAACATGATAAACTGTAATGATGCCTTTTAAGATGTCATGGTATGAGACATTAACAAGTACCTTTGGAAATTTAAATGGCAGTGTCATTGGCAGCATAATCCAAAACATCAACCTTATACTGTCAGAGGATCATGTCTTTATGTCCTTACTTCCTTACTTACTTCCATGTCTTATCTATAAGAAATAGCTCTGAACTGTAAAGACTGTATATATATTTTACAGCTGTTGAGAAAAGATCTGATGTCAGTCCAAGATCAAATTAGAGATAACATCAAATCTGTATTAGGAAGTAAAAGAAATACAAATTCTTGGAGGGCAGCTGTAGATTGGGTAAGCACAAATCCTATATGACTAAGAAAATGCAAGTGGTATTTAAAGGCAAAAGCCAAAATTTAAGGTTTGGTATACCAGAAAAGTATTCTATAAATTCTATATTCTAAATTCTATATTCTATATATCATAACCACACATGAGACAACATTAGACAGAAAAACTTGACTTCAGTGTGTAGCTAAATACTTGATATATTTAAAAAAGAAAAGCAAGAAGAAATTCAAGCATAACACTAAATCAAACTTACAATAGTAGGAATGTAGAAATTATAGGTAGGGCAAGGTACTACTATAAATCTTGTCTGTGAAAATGAAACTAGGAAATCCATCTGTTGTGGACAAATCAAAACCAGTATTTGACATCACATGTAGCTGTAAATTTTAGTCATATGTGTCTACTATAGTGTTGCTTGTGTATTTAGTAGCAGCAAATTCATGTATAAATTGGAGCAGTAAACTAGAGAAGCCAGTGAGATAGAGGCCTGAAACTCAGAATCAGAATAAATCAGTTTTGTTAGGCTCTAACAGATTGAAATCCTGGCAGGGTAGAAGAAATACAAGGGCCCTGCTGTGAGGCTGAGGCAGGCTCCACAGATATCTGATGAAGGTAAATGCGAGTATACTAATGAACCATTTGTGCCTGAAGGACTGATGCTGGAAAAGTTAAAGTTGTTTATTACGTTTAGCGGAACTCTACAAAGTCTGTAAAGATTCTGCTGGCACAAGAAGAGTACCTCAACATCTTTACTTCATGCACGTATTCATAAATCTGTGATTTGCACTAAAACAAATTACATACCTGAAAAATACTTCATGAGCCTATTTTGCCACTGGATAGGAGAATCAGTGGTATCTGTATGTTGTTTTGGGCAGATGTTAGTCTAATCTGCTAATGAGAATTTACAGTTCTGGCAACTCCAGCCCCTCAATTTTATGAAAGTTGGTTTAATAAAGACATTTCAAATTTATCTAGAACATTTTATTTATTAGAACAATTTATTTTAGATTATTTCCATTCTATTCAAACTAGTCTATTCTAGATTCTAAACAGATCATCAGCATTCTGCAAGTCCTTCCCCACTTGGTGCCATATAAATATAATAATCATTTTACTAGTCTTCCAGTCACTAGTAATAGAAATATTGACTAGTAGTGTACTGCGGATTAACTCTTGGGGAAGTATAACACAAATATAGCAATAAGCCATTGAGATTTCCTTGAAAACATCCATCTTATCTAGATTCTATGAATATCTTTATCACTGGAAATAAGGAGAAGAGCCACTTAAGAAAGCTGAAACACTGCATTCAATCTTCTTGGCATCTCCAACAAGTAGCTTTTATATTAAGCTTAACGGGAGACTAGTTTTTTTCCTGGTTTGCCTTTGAATACTCAGGTCCTTGAAGAATTCTACACAAGTCCCTTATTAAGTGCCTTTCAGTTTGTTTCTGTGCTTTTCTTATTTTTACTGTAAAACTTGTGCCACACTTTTATGCTTATTGCTTACTTTCTAAGTAAATTATTTTTCTGTAGATTACGTTTGAAATCTCATGTTCAAATTTATATTTCAATCAAATTGTTGTCTTGCCAGCTTTTCTCTATGCTTGTGCTGTAACTGTATGTCTGAAGCATCTGCTGGTTCTCCTTGAACATCATTCCCTGAGACCAGCATCACTGGACACATCACGGTGTCTTTTTTGAAATCTATTGGTTTTATTTGTGCTATGCCACCCCATACATTTTAAACTCTACCATTCCATGCTAATTCTCCTTTCTTAATTATCTACTGGTTAGAACCATTTTCAGAAAGCTCATCCTTCCCTTTATTTTCCTGTTCTTCCATGTAAAAAATTGTCTCACCAATGCATTCATGGACTTGCTGGATAGCTTGTGTTCTGGCATGCTACTTTTGCAATAGAGACTTGGGTAGTTATATCACTTATCACTTGTATGTTATGGTATAATAAACCAGAACTCTTATGTCTATGGGTCTGTGAGAAGCAGCAGTCTCTGTGCCTTGGTAGTGTATTGTGGGTTGACCTTGGCTGGACACGAGGTGCCCACCAAGCTACTCTATGACTCCCTTCATCAGCAGGACAGGAGGGAGAGAAAATAAGATGGAAAAAAACATTGAGTGCCAAGATAAAGGAAGTTTAAGAAAGGAAAAGGAAAGGCTGTGCATGGAAACAAAGGAAAACAAAAGATTTATTCTCTACTTCATATCAGCAGGTGACATGCAGCCACTTTGCAGAAAGCAGGGCTTCAGTATATGCAGTGCTTTCTCCACAAGACAAACATTGTAATAATGAATGCTCTTTCTCTTCCTCTTAGCTTTTGTTGCTGAGCAGATATTGTACGGAATATCAGATC